>LPNX010753839.1:431723-498031 GCA_001517045.1 Pseudotsuga menziesii
GGGATACTGCTGTTGTTTCTCACTAGATCTTGGAATAAGATTTGCAGATCTAACATTTGGATAAGTGACAGAGATGGCGACCGTTGGTTTCAAACCGGAAGAGAAGCTCTCTGGTTCAGTAAACTTCAATTCCTGGAAGGCCAGGTTGACAGCCATTCTTGATGAGAATGACTTGGATGACATTGTTCTTAATGTCACAGAAGAGCCAACTACAAATGCTGGTAGGCTTTCCTACAAGAGGAAGCAAGGGAAGGCTAGAAGAATTATTTATGATTCTATCAAAGAAGAATTGATGCCTAACATCACATCCTTGAAGACTACTAAAGAATGCTATGATACATTGGTAAACCTCTATGAAAAGAAGGCTCCCAGTCAAAAGAGAGTCTTAAAGAAGAGGCTACGAACTTTGAAGCTGAACGAAGATGAAAGTGTTGGTTTCTTCTTCACCAAGATCAAACAGGTAAGAGATCAACTCCTTGCTATTGGTGTTACTGTTGATGATGATGATCTTGTACAAACAGTGGTTGATGGTCTCCCAAGCTCTTGGGAAACCTTCATGGCATCCGTCTGTGGACGAGAAAATCAGCCAACCTTTGAAAGGCATTGGCATGATTGCATACAAGAAGAAGCAAGGAACACCGACAAGGTAATCAAGCAGGATAACCTTGCACTTGCAGCAAAGACCAAGAAGTTCAAGAAGCCTTTCCCTCAGCAGAAGAAGGGTAAGAAACCTCAGGGTAAGTTTTCTGACATGTCCAAGATTGAATGTTAAACTTGTCACAAGTTTGGACATTATGTTAGAGACTGCAGGCAGAACAAGAAGAAACCGAAGAGAGGAAGAAGAAGATGAAGAACCAAAGAAGAAGAAGAAAACCAAGGCTAATAAAACGGATGAGCCTAGAAAAGAGTACTATTTGATTTCTGCTCTAATTGGTTCTTTCTCAGCTTGCTCCACTTCTTGGTTGGTGGACAGTGGTGCCTCTAGGCACATGACAGGTAACCGTGGTATCCTTACCAATTACAGAAAGAAAAAGTTCACCACTCGGGTAGAACTTGGATATGACTCCACTTACAAGATTGAAGGAGTTGGCTCAATTTCACTTCAACTTGACTCAGGTACGGTTCTTCATATTGATGATATTCTTTATGTTCCTGGGTTAAAGAAAAATCTTTTATATGTTGCTAGTTTAGAAGACAAGGGCCACAGAGTCCTCTTTATGGACAAAAAGGTCTTTTTATGGGCAAAAGACAGATCTAGACTCAGCAGTTCAGATTGGGGTTTGAGAGGGAGACCTCTACAAGGCCTCCAAAGTTTTCACTCATGCTTTGGTACATCACACAATTGATCCTTGTGAACTTTGGCATAGAAGTTTTGGACACCTTCGCTACACAGCTCTCCCAGGATTGCAGAAGATGGTCACAAGTATGCCAGAAGTTTCTCCAAAGCATGAAGGAATTTGCAAAGGATGTGCTCTAGGTAAGAACACTAAGAAATCTTTTCCCAGAAGCAAGAGTAGATCTAAAGGCATTTTGGATTTGATTCATTCTGACATTTGTGGGCCCATGTCTTCACCCTCCTTGAGTGGGTGTTTATATTATGTCTTGTTTATTGATGACTACTCTCGAAAGTCTTGGATTTATTTTCTCGAGGCCAAGAGTGAAACCTTTGACAAGTTCAAAGAGTTCAAGACACTGATTGAAAATCAGACTAGCAGGCCCATTCGTATCTTGAGATCAGATAACAAAGGTAAGTATGAATCTAATGAGTTTGATGATTTTTGTCGAGAAGCAGGAATCAAGAACGAGCTGACAGTGCCTTACAACCCCCAGCAGAATGGGGTTGCAGAAAGGAAGAATAGAACGATCTGTGAGGCTGCTAAAGCCATGATCATTGATTTAGATCTTCCTTTGTCTTTATGGGCTGAAGCTATCAGAACTGCAGTGTACATCCAGAACAGAAGCCTTCATGCTATCTTGGGTGAGAAGACTCCAGAAGAAGTCTTCACCAAGAAGAAACCTGCAGTTGATCACATGAGGATATTTAGCACTCCTGTGTATGTTCATGTGCCAAAAGAAAAGAGGGCCAAGCTAGAGCCTTCCGGTAAGAAAGGCTTATTTGTTGGGTACAGTGATTGCTCGAAGGCTTATCAATTATATATACCTGGACATAGGTACCTTGAGGTCAGCAGAGATGTGATCTTCCATGAGGAAGCGGTTTTTCGTAAAACACTAGAGCTTTCACCGGAAGATGCAGTTCCTTCACTTGAGTTTCCAGATTCAGAAATTCAGAGGGAGGAAGAGTTTGATGATCAAACTCCAGATGTTCCTGAGAACATTGAAAGTCCACTAGAAGAACTACTTGAAGTTCCTCCTTCCAAAAGGAGACCTGCTTGGTACCGAGAAATGGTACAAGAAGCCGAGAAGCATAAAGCTCCTCCAGGGACTTTCAGAGAAAGCATAAGACCACAAAAGTACTCCAGTCTTATGAGTCAGCTTATCAGTTCAGAACCTTCATCATACGAAGATGCAGCAAGTAAACAGGTATGGGTTGATGCCATGATTGAAGAGTATAAGTCAATCACGAAGAATGATGTTTGGAAAGTTGTTCCCGGACCTACAGGAAAGTCAGTAGTGACTTCTAGATGGCTTTATAAGATCAAGCATGTTGCAGATGGCAGTGTGGAGAAGTATAAAGCCAGATTCGTAGCTCGTGGCTTCCCTCAGAAAGAAGGCATTGACTACGACGAGACATTTGCACCTGTTGCCAGGTACACTACCATCATAACCATCATCTCACTTGTTGCAGTTTTCGGATGGAAGTTACATTAGATGGATGTAAAGACAACCTTTCTCAATGGTAAGATTGAGGAAGAGGTTTATATTGAACAACCTGAAGGCTTTGTTACTGGAAGAAGACCCATGTATGTAAACTGAAGAAAGCCTTGTATGGACTAAAACAGGCTCCGAGAGTCTGGTATGCCAGGATGGATGGATTTCTCCATAGCTTGGGGTTCTCCAAAAGTACAGCTGATTCTAACTTGTACTTTAAAGTTGTTCATAATCATGTCTTGATACTTGTTCTATATGTAGATGACTTGTTTCTTACAGGTGATGAACAGTTGATAGACCAGTGTAAGAGGGAGCTTACCTCTGAATTCGAGATGAAAGATCTCAGAATGATGCATTACTTCCTTGGCTTAGAAGTTTGGCAAAAGCCAAGTGAGATCTTCCTGACACAAGGAAAGTATGCAATGGATATCTTGCAGAGATTTGGGATGCAGGAATGCAAGTCCATGAGTGTACCAATGACTACCAACTTGACAAAGTTGTGGGACTCGGCCTCTAGTTCACAGAATGTGGACTCTACTCTATATAGACAGCTCATTGGTTCCCTGATGTATCTCGTGCATACGAGACTAGACATTTGCTACACAGTGAATGCATTGAGTCAGTTCATGTCAGATCTGAAGCACATACACTTGGTAGCCGCCAAACATGTACTCAGATATGTGCGAGGGACTATCACTTATGGGCTCAGGTATACTTCCAGCAGTGGAGTATTGTTATCTGGATATTCAGATTCAGATTGGGCTGGCAGTGCAATCGACCGGAAAAGTACCTCTGGTTATTGCTTTAGTATGGGATTAGCAATGATCTCTTGGTCCAGCAGGAAGCAGGGTTCCATAACTCAAAGTACAGCTGAGGCAGAGTATATTGCTGCAAGCGATGCCTGTAAGGAACCAGTTTGGCTCAGAAAGTTGTTATTTGATCTGTTCGAGGGAAAGCTTGACTCAACGATCATCCATTGCGATAATCAAAGTTGCATAAAGCTTTCAGAGAATTTAGTGTTTCATGACAGATCGAAACACATTGAAATGAGGTATCATTTCATTAGAGACCTAGTGCAGAGAGGTGCTCTGAAGTTGCAGTACATTCGTATAGATGAACAGATTGCAGATATCTTGACCAAGCTTCTAACAGCATCAAAGTTCGTGTACTTTTGTGACAAGCTTGGTATGGCAGAGAATGCCTCTCTCGTTGTGAGGGAGTGTTGATTTTTTGAGCAGCATCGAGAGCCCTTTCTCTTCGGAGAATGGGACCACCTGGTCCGGGACTACGGTGAAGACTCAACCCAGTGTTGAGTGACCATTCTGTTGAATGGTAGATATCTGGTCTGGGACCATGATATAAACCCAGCTTTGCCCTAGGTAGACTCAACCTTGTGTTGAGTAGACATTTGGTCCGGGACCACGGTGTAGACCAGTCTGGGATTGGTAGACGTAGCTTAGTTCTGAGTAGCCATTCTCTGGGAGAATGAAGACACTGTAAGCCCTAGACTAGGTCCGGGCATGTGTGTGGCACTTTGACCCTTGATTTATGGGCTTGGTGTGCTTCTCCAAGGATTAGCTATCCTTGGTGAAGTTACCCTAGTACCAGATCTAGGTGTCACACAGTGTGTGAGATAAAAGCATTAATAACTCTTGGTTTATGATGATATACTTTTCAAATAAAAAAGTACCACATGTAATGACCACAGGGGCACTTGATAAAAGACCAAAGTCAAAAGTCAAAGAGAAAAAAATAGAAGTACCTTTTTGGTAATAGTGAAAGTGAAATTAGGAAAAGAATAAAAATATTATTATTTTTATCTTTTCTAATCTTGTCCACCTAAAAAGACCACAGGTGGAAAACAAAATTAAAGGACTTGTTATAAAAGTCAAAGGAAAAAAATAAAAATACCTTTTTGGTAAAAGTGAGTGAAATTAGGAAAAGAATAAAAATATTATTATTTTTATTTTTCTTAATTAAAGAAGGACTTCTTATAAAAGTAAGGAAAAAAATGTACCTTTTTGGTAAAAAGTGAAAGTGAAATTAGGGAAAGAATAAAAATATTATTATTTTTATTTTTTCTAATCTTGTCCACTTAGAGGTGAACAAAGGCTATAAAAGAAGATCAAGCCTTCTCATTTGTTACACACACTTTTGTTCTCACAGGAGAAGAAGACTATCTTATGTTCAAACCCTCAGCTAGGGTTTTATCAGCAAAGTCCATCTTCAGCATTTTTGTACAACTATCTTCAGCATTCCATTTTTTGGGGCAGATTTTAGCAGTCTGATATTTTCGAGAAATTTTCAGACAGTCTGATATTTTCGGGCAGTTTTCAGCAGGTTGATATTTTTGGGCAGTTTTCAGACAGTCTAATATTTTCATGCAGTTTTCAGATATTTTCGAGAAATTTTCAGACAGTCTGATATTTTCGGGCAGTTTTTAGCAGGTTGATATTTTTGGGCAGTTTTCAGACAGTCTAATATTTTCATGTAGTTTTCAGCAGTCTGATATTTTCAAGCAGTTTTTAGACAGTGTGATATTTTCGGGCAGTTTTTAGCAGGCTGATATTTTTGGGCAGTTTTTAGACAGTCTGATATTTTCAGGAAGTTTTCAGCAGTCTGATATTTTCATGCAGTTTTCAGCAATCTGATATTTTCATGCAGGAGAGAAAATCTCAGTTTTTCTGAGAAAGCCCTAAATTGGTAATTTTCTGTAATTCTGGAAATTGTGGGTAAAATTATCAGTCTAATTTTTACTAATGAATTTTACAGTTACTGTGGTCAAAATCAAGATCTGGATTTGAGGAACTTTTTGAAGAATTTCTTAAGCCATCTCATTTACGAGATGAGCTATTAATGCTTTTGGGGCTTTTGTCCTTTGAAGGTTTCCCCAGTGAAAAATATTGTGTCCATGTGTGCTGATGTGATGAATGTGTTTTTACTGCACTGCTGATCTATTTATGTTTATCTGCAAATTTTTAAAGTTTATGCTAATGTTGAAAATTCAACACTTCAGAGGGAGTTATATTTTGTTCGTTAGAGGCAGATTTGGACTTACTTTTTGTAACACCCCGGTTTTGACCCCGTTTGCATGATGTATATAATGTAATTAATCACGGTGAGGAGCTAAAGGCAAAAGCCCCACCATCAATTTGGTTGTGTATGTTTCGGCAATGGGGATAGTTGCCGATGGTATATCGTGCTATTTGGCACAGTATAGTTTGGCATCATGTAAACACGCATATCAAATAAAATAAACCACAACCAGCTATGGCAGTGCAACGTTAAGATGAAAAGGGCATGATTCCAAAGAATAAGGGGTGGGGGATGTCAAACCTTGGTCTATGGGGGGGGAAACCCATGTGTTACCACCTTGTTGATTTGCCATCTTCCCTTGTCTCATCCAACCTCCTTAATGTCTTGTTTTGGTTAGTTGGGGCAGTTATTGCTGAGTGGTGGTGGGTGTGGCAGGACTGTCCATCCTTGCCCACGTGCCCACTCCACCAGCAGACTCTCCTCTTCACGTCGCGTGGGGCAAAAGAAACATTCATTCATTCTCTCCCACGATTCCAACCTCCGTAGGACTTGGTCTGTTCGTTCCTCCTCCCGATGGTTTGTTCACCCGCGCACATAGGCGAAGCTGTTCTTCCTCACGCGGGGATCATTGTCTGTTCGCTCTCATGCAGGGACGGTCGCTCCCTTCTCCTTGTGCACAGGTTGGGATCCTCACGCAGAGAGACGTTCTGTTCTTCCTCGCGCACCAGTCGGGGTTCTTCTTTGTTTTGTGCATGCAGCGAGCAGGTAGAACGACCTCAAGGGCACGATTTCTGCTGGTATGTGTCATAGCCGTGGTTTTAATCCACGATTCTGCCTTGCTGTTGGTTTAACCCGTGATTCGGGCTTGCTGTTGGTTTCACCCACGTTTTGGGTTGCTGTCGTTTTCCTCACGAATTTTGGATGCTGTTGAGAGTCCGATTCTTCTTCCATTCGGACTGTGTGTGGGTTTCTTCCATGCTCTGCCTGGGCTGCGTCTTTTCCTTTGCGCACAGGCTATGAGTTATTCTTCCCCATTTTCTGTCTGTGTGACTGTCTTCAGCGTTTACATTGGGGAACTGTGTGTGCTGTGGGCTCATGGATGCTGGCTGGTTATGGATTGCCACATCCGTTGGCTGAGTTTCCCATGGCTATGCTGGGAGTTTTGTTTCTTATCCATTGTGGACTGTGGATTGTTGCCATCATTCATTGTGGGGTTGTGGTTGTTGAAGTACCCTGGTTTTGGGTTGCTGTTGAGTTGTTTTGGCCACGCTAGGGCCAAGAACAACTTTGAGTTGTCTTGTGGCTTGAGCTGTGTTTCATCTTTGGTTTGGGACTGTCCTCGGTTGTCTTTGCCTTCATCACAGAGCCGTGAGTGGGTTGTTTTGCTGCGGTATGCAGTGGGTGGTCTTCGGACTGTTGTGAGTGGGATTAGAGGCTGGAGATGCATGAGAAGACTGGTGTTGAGGCCACCAGCTTGGCATTTAGCCTATCCTAGCTCCTTGACAACCTGGTGAACCCTATGGTGTGGGTTTGGCTGTGTGTTGGCAAACTTTGGCTATGTATAAGCCTGCATTGACCCTTATTCCTTGAGGAATCATGCCCAGCTCGGGGGTGGCAGTGTTGCTGAGAGATTGATGAGCACGCGGCCTATGGTTGGGTGGAACGTTGCAGCGATGTAGCTGGTTGCGGGACGAGTTCTTCATCAAAAGATAAGTTACCTTGACTATTCCATCTCTGCAATTATATTGATGTCAAATGAATTATGATGAACATGTTGAATGCTGGGATGTGTGTGTTGCTTTTGCTGAATGTTGAGTAATTGTGCATCTTTGTATGATGGATCATGCATCTGGTTATGTATCCTTGTATGCATTATGTTTAAGCTTTTAATTTCAGCATTGATGTTTGTTCATGTTCATGGGGTTGTTTCCCCGTATGTATTGGTGTTCGTCGCGTCCTCTTCTCTGGTTTGAGGGTCGGGGATGTGACAGAGTGGTATCAGAGCTCATGTTGCAGCATGGGCCTGAAGGGAACACCAGGATGCAGTGACAGTGGCAGGATTTCTTTCTGCCCAGCAGAGATCAGAAATGGATGACAGAAAAACTTCCAAAAATTTGTCTAAGTGTTGAACAGTCGGAACACTTAGTGGAACGGACTTCCGATGTAGCGGAAGAGCTAGTGGGAAAGACTTTCGATGTAGCGGAAGAGCTAGACGAAGGCGTGCTCGACGGAGAGCAGTTTGGAGGAAAATCGTAGAAAATTGTCTAAGTGTTCGATGTCCGTCGGAAGAAATTAGTTGATCGAACGCCCGTCGTTGTGGACGGCTAAGCGACTACGCGTCCGACAGGTAAGGCCTCCGACCGTCGACGCCATGAAGAAAGTTTAAAAATTTTCTAAGTATAGAAATCGTCGGCTATCTGAAGAAGATAGTTGTTCGTGCGCCCGCCGTTGCGGAAGCCAAGAGCACTAGACTTCCGATGGGAAGAGACCGCCGATATCGATCGGGTCATGCCATAGCAGATTGGGCCGCCGATCGGGAGAAGATCGAGGATTGTGTTCCGCCGTTGCGGCTGCGGAAGGAACTAAGTCACTGACAGAAAGAAGAAAATTGAGTCGATCAAGAGGTGAAGAGGGAAAATTTTGAAAATTTTTCAAAGTCCGGGAATAGTCGGCCATCGGCGATGGTTAGTGGATAGAGTTTCCGACAGCCGATGAGCTATGTCGGATGAAGCGAGTGGATTGAACGACCGCCGTTACGGCTGTCTAATGGACTATCCTTACGAAGGATAGAAGATTTGATCGTCGACGTGGGTGAAAACTTAAAAATTTTCTAAGTGTTGTGATCATCAGAAGGCGTTAGCTGTTAGAATAGTCGATACGTCGGCTCAGTTAGCCAAAAGGACTTCCGATGCTGTCGGCGGAAGAAAGTAGAAAGGAAGAAAGGAAGAAATTTTGAAAATCTTCTAAGTATGGAAACTGTCGGCAAAAGTTAGCTGTTTGAGTAGCTGATGCGGCGGCAAGCATCGGAGAAAAATAGAAGATGAAGTTGCCGATGCAACGGAAGGAAGAAGAAAAAAATTCCGAAATTTTTTCTTAGTATAGAAAACGTCGGAAAACTTTAGAGGATTGGACCGTCGACACGTCGGAGAAAATTAGAGGATCGGTCTGTCGATACGCCGGAAGCCAAAGGAGGATCGGCCCGAAACATCGGAAAAATTTAGAAGATCAGAGTGCCGGAGTGTCGGAAGCTTAGAGAACTAGTCGTCCGACAGGTTAGAAGATCCGATTGCCAATGAACAGCGGAGAAGTTAGTGGTTGGGATTGCCGAAACGTCGGATTGATAGATGAAATGAGAGCCGATTTTGCGGAGGAAAATTTTGAGTTTTTTAAGTGGGATTTTCCAGCAGATTTCGACTGTTTTCAGTGGGATTTTCAGCTGTCTTTCAGTGGATTTTCAGGTGGTTGAAGTTGGCACCCCGACCAAAATGCAGTTGTGTGTAAAATGCCGAGATTTGGTGAAAGTCTTCATTTTTAGAAGTGGTGTGGTTTCCACACCCGAGGTCGGAATAAAGCATGTGGATAGGCGTTGGAAAGCTTATCCAGTAGGGAATAAGGGAAAGTCACCAAAATCTGAGCATGGAGCAACAAAGTGCTAATGACGACCGCTGCTATCAAATGGACAAATCTGGAAAATTGCATGCCCAGAGGTAGCAAGGACTATGAAGGCTAACCAGCTGTTGTGTGGAAGAGGAGTTCCATGTGAGGATGTGGGATTTGAAAAGGGAAGTTTTCCTTAAACCCTATCTTGCTGATTATAACTACATTTTATAAGTTTTATGCATGAAATGCATGAGGATATGTTTTGCATACATAGGATATTGAGGATTATACATCTATAATGAACCACTAATGATAATCATTGCATTGGTGTTGGCATTAGTGGAAAAAAACCAACGACGACATGGACCTAGCTGAATATGTTGCTGATGCTGATGAATGTGACTAACAACCCTCTGGAGAAAGGGAGGAGGCAACAAGTCCATAAATAAAAAGTTGGTGAGCAAAGTCTGCAATCCTCTACGAGATACCAACCAAACTAGTAATGTCAAGGGTGTAAGTACAACCCATGAAGGTAAGAGTTGATTATGACGAATTCCATGGAGTGGTAAAGGTAAGAGACCTCATACCATGTGGATATTTGAATATAGAAAGGTGTCATGCCTATATATGTTGATGACCTTGATTATAGTAATGCATCCTATATGAGGTAGTCATGGTTAGGCCATGGTATGGTTGAATGCATAGTATTCCTGAATCAATACAAGGTAGTATTGAGTGATATGCATCAAGATATTTCAAATCTTGTAGTTATGCATTGAATGGATGCATGTGAAAAATTTGAGCAAATGTTGTAAGTATGCATACATCAGCATGGGTGCAAATGTTGTGATGCATTGCATGAATGCATTAAGATGAGTTCATGTGATATTATGACTAATTAATGGCTGAAATGATGAATCGATGACAATTCAGGAACCATTTCAAAGGCTGTTATGAATGCAGGATAGTAAGTGCATAAAGAGGATAGTCATGACAATTTGGCTGCCAGAAATGCTCTATGGAAGAGCAAGGTGGTACAAATGATATGCTTGTGAAGTAAGGAGTATCTAAACATTTAATTTAATTGCATGAATGATGTGACTATGCCTTGCAAATGTTAGTATGATAATGATTGCATGAAGTAAATGAGTTTTGGTAATATTGATGTGATTAACAGCTGGAAGTATTTGAATTTTATAAATTCTGAAAATGCTTCAGTGATGGTTGTAGCAATGAAAAAGGGTATATGCATCCAGACTTACCAAGTGTTTGGTTGATTGAAGCTCAGGTTTCAGGTAGATTATTTCGAGCATGGCAGTGAGAGGTAAGACCCTGACCAATGCCAGAATCTACCATGTGAAAGAGCCAAACCTTATGAGAAGAGTCTCATGGCTGTGAAAATAGTTGGTATGCATAATGGGTTGTTAAATTTGAATTGTGAATTTCGGATTTAAGAAATTGCTGACGACTACTAATCACTGTTGGCTTGTATAAGATTGTGTCAGGAGGACGCATGGTAAGTGGGTATTCATGATATGCTAGTAAGCATAAAATTATAATGGGCATAGTAGTGCTGCTTATAAGAGACCCACAAATGAGGATCACCTCATTGCTAAGCAAACTAATTTCTGTAGTAGACATAATTGTAAATTCCTATTGAATTTGATTACTAATGTCATTGCTTGGTTATGGAACAATCAATTTGGATTGTATTATCAGATAGTGATTGACTGTTTGGCTATTTGATGAATGTGCCAGGAGTACACACTGCAGGAAGATCATGTGTGATGGCCTGCAAGAACCAAACTTCATGGGAAGGTTTTCCCTTGGAAATGGGTTTCGGGTCAAACGCCATTGGACATTTTGGAAATGTCTCATCTGCACTGCATGTTTGGTAGTAACATGAGTGAGATGGTATAAATTATGTCGGTAAGACATGTGTGGATATGAAATGTAAAAAGGAGTTGGGATGGCTAACCGAGGGACTGTTAACTTAGAGAAGGAGCCCCCATTCGTCCTTAACAAAGGCATACTGCGTCGGCAACTGGATAAGTGTTTTGTGACCCTTGCTAAGAATATGCATGTTTAATTGTTAAAATTCCATATGCAGAACATGTTTTGATTTTATTTCCATGATGACCGATTGCTTGAGTATGAATAGGGCCTACATGGCACACACCGGGAAAGGGTCCACACTTTTCTGATGTTGAGTCATGAAAGGGTTTTCAATATTGATTACACTCTAGGGAGTGGACGCACTCCTGGTGTCTCAATACTTGATAGTGAATGATATGAAATATGATTACAGCTTTAGAGCAATAACGTTGATGAGTTTGCTTATATTGCTTGTGTTGACAGGCTAAATTGATGCAGTTGGGTGTTGCACCCTAAAGGTAAAAGGTAAAAGGTAAATGGTTGTTGTGAGGGGTTGCGGAGTAAGGGTTATTGTTGATATAAGTGCATGTGTTATTGTTGATGGCCTGATAAACCCAACGATGTTGGCTTGGCTGATGATTGGTTGTTGATATAAGTGCAAGTGATTTGTTGACAGTCTAATAAACCCAACTGAAGGTTGGCTTGACTGTGTAATTATTTGATGTTGTGGAAACATCACAGTGTTGGCTTGACTACTTGTAGTCTGATAAACCCAACTGTTAGCTGGCTTGGTTGAGTAGCCTGATAAACCCAGCAATGTATTGGCTTGGAGGGATGGTCTGATAAACCCAACTGTAGGATGGCTTGACTGTGCCTGATATATATAAAAGGATGTTGTGGAGCAGCCGGCGTGCTGACCTAACATCCAAGTCCATAGGCGATCCCAAGGCTTGCAAAGCGAAGCAGGATCCTGTGGACCAACGAGGAAACACACAATACAGATAAGTATTGGATTATTTTGCTTATGAATATACATGTGTATATGATTTGGTTATGATGTTTTAAGCTCTTGTTGTAGAGATAAGACCGATGAGAATAAACTAAACATGTGAATCTATTCAATGTTTGGATATAGGTATCGCTGGAAGCGAGGACTATGAGAGGATCCTAGGGGTGCATGTGGACATGTGACTGTCCTGGAAAGCTCGAACTGAGCGGCAATGAAAAAGGTGCTAGTGAGACCGTGAGGTTCCTAGCAGTTGAGACAAACCATGTGGAGAGACTCCATGGTTTAGAGGTCTAGAATGGACCGAAGACACTAAGTGTCATGACCAAGAGGGATTGGTCCAGCATTCACGGTGAAGTGAAAGAGGCTGAGAGCATGAAAAGCCACCGCAGTGGTGTGGGTTCCAGGATGGAACAAAACAAAGAGGAAAAAAAAACTCTTGTTGCTCTCTCTTGCCCTTTTAATTATATATATATATATATTTATGCATTGTGAAAACAAAAGATTGTTGAATGCATGTATGACTGAAAATGGAATGTGTGTTTTTGAAGGTAAATTGTGAATGCTGGAGTGGTTAATTCCCTGCCCAAGAATGGACATGAATGAGCTCATGTGCCTGTTGGGGAAGGCATGAAAAATATGAAAGTCTCCTTGATGAGGCTTGGACTGTCATGCCAATTGGGTAATTAATTGACTGATTTTAATGTCTATATTATGCTTGGTCTGACAGAATGTCAATGGTGCATTTCACAGGTGAGAAAAGTGAAACCTGGTGGTGCACATTGATTATGGCAGCAGATCAAAAGCTGCTGGACTTAGCTGGAAGTCTCCTTCAAATGATTGCCAAGACCCAAGAGAATCTTGGGGAGATGCTCAAGATACAGAAAAGGCAGAATGAAATGAACCACCAGATTTTGCAAGACTCTATTGGTTTGCAAAGGGAGGTGAAAAGCCTTCTGGGAGCAATCGGCAAAGAAAAGGAAGGTGCATTAGTGATGGGACATTCGTCCAAGCGACCAGTTGGGAAACGGTCCAGGCATGAAGTCTCAAAGGAAATTGAGCAGGTAAAGATGAAGCAACCAGTGAAATGCTGGGGATGCGGAGGACATCATTTACGTCGGGACTGCTCAATGAGGGAACATGATGAGGGCAATAGCCGCAAAGTTCCTAGACTTCGGGATAAGTTGAAAGCTGAGAACTAGCGAGAGAAGTCCATGGAAGCCGAGGGGCTTGGTCCTGAACGTTCAAAGTAAATAATTGAACGTGGGACAGATTTGCAAAATTTTGAAATTTTGATGTGCAATTGTATATGTATTGTATATGTATTCCTATGTATTGGAACACCGAGGACGGTGTTATTTCAAGGGGGAGGGGAATGTAACACCCCGGTTTTGACCCCGTTTGCATGATGTATATAATGTAATTAATCGTGGTGAGGAGCTAAAGGCAAAAGCCCCACCATCGATTTGGTTGTGTATGTTTCGGCAATGGGGATAGTTGTCGATGGTATATCGTGCTATTTGGCACAATATAGTTTGGCATCATGTAAACACGCATATCAAATAAAATAAACCACAACCAGCTACGGCAGTGCAACGTTAAAATGAAAAGAGCATGATTCCAAAGGATAAGGGGTGGGGGATGTCAAACCTTGGTCTATGGGGGGGGAAACCCATGTGTTACCACCTTGTTGATTTGCCATCTTCCCTTGTCTCATCCAACCTCCTTAATGTCTTGTTTTGGTTAGTTGGGGTAGTTATTGCTAAGTGGTGGTGGGTGTGGCAGGACTGTCCATCCTTGCCCACATGCCCACTCCACCAGCAGACTCTCCTCTTCACGTCGCGTGGGGCAGAAGAAACATTCATTCATTCTTTCCCACGATTCCAACCTCCGCAGGACTTGGTCTGTTCGTTCCTCCTCTCGATGGTCTGTTCACCCGCGTGCATAGGCGAAGCTGTTCTTCCTCACGCGGGGATCATTGTTTGTTCGCTCTCATGCAGGGACGGTCGCTCCCTTCTCCTCGCGCACAGGTTGGGATCCTCACGCAGAGAGACGTTCTGTTCTTCCTCGTGCACCAGTCGGGGTTCTTCTTTGTTTTGTGCATGCAGCGAGCAGGTAGAATGGCCTCAAGGGCACGATTTCTGCTGGTATGTGTCATAGCCGTGGTTTTAATCCACGATTCTGCCTTGCTGTTGGTTTAACCCGTGATTCGGGCTTGCTGTTGGTTTCACCCACGTTTTGGGTTGCTGTCGTTTTCCTCACGAATTTTGGATCCTGTTGAGAGTCCGATTCTTCTTCCATTCGGACTGTGTGTGGGTTTCTTCCATGCTCTGCCTGGGCTGCGTCTTTTCCTTTGCGCATAGGCTGTGAGTTATTCTTCCCCATTTTCTGTCTGTGTGACCGTCTTCAGCGTTTACATTGGGGAACTGTGTGTGCTGTGGGCTCGTGGATGCTGGCTGGTTATGGATTGCCACATCCGTTGGCTGAGTTTCCCATGGCTATGCTGGGAGTTCTGTTTCTTATCCATTGTGGACTGTGGATTGTTGCCATCATTCATTGTGGGGTTGTGGTTGTTGAAGTACTTTGGTTTTGGGTTGCTGTTAAGTTGTTTTGGCCACGCTAGGGCCAAGAACAACTCTGAGTTGTCTTGTGGCTTGAGCTGTGTTTCATCTTTGGTTTGGGACTGTCCCCGGTTGTCTTTGTCTTCATCACAGAGCTGTGAGTGGGTTGTTTTGCTGCGGTATGCAGTGGGTGGTCTTCGGGCTGTTGTGAGTGGGATTAGAGGCTGGAGATGCATGAGAAGATTGGTGTTGAGGCCACCAACTTGGCATTTAGCCTATCCTAGCTCCTTGACAACCTGGTGAACCCTATGGTGTGGGTTTGGCTGTGTGTTGGCAAACCTTGGCTATGTGTAAGCCTGCATTGACCCTTATTCCTTGAGGAATCATGCCCAGCTCGGGGGTGGCAGTGTTGCTGAGAGATTGATGAGCACGCTGGCCTATGGTTGGGTGGAACGTTGCAGCGACGTAGCTGGTTGCGGGACGAGTTCTTCATCAAAAGATAAGTTACCTTGAATATTCCATCTCTGCAATTATATTGATGTCAAATGAATTATGATGAACATGTTGAATGCTGGGATGTGTTTGTTGCTTCCGCTAAATGTTGAGTAACTGTGCATCTTTGTATGATGGATCATGCATCTGGTTATGTATCCTTGTATGCATTATGTTTAAGCTTTTAATTTCAGCATTGATTTCTGTTCATGTTCATGGGGCTGTTTGCCCGTATGTATTGGTGTTCGTCGCGTCCTCTTCGTCGGTCTGAGGGTCGGGGACGTGACACTTTTTTAGTGAGATGGCTATCGGGTTAAGGTTGGAGGACAGTTGGATGGGGCAACCAACTTCATTCCATGGAAAGCCAGGAATTGTACTTATATTGGAGGAGAACAAGTTGCGGGATGAAGTAGTAAATAAGAATCAAGCAAAACCAATACAAGTACCTGCTTCAATTGATGCAGCAGCGTTGGCAGCATTCAACAAGAAGGACATCGAGGTGAGAAGCATTATCCTTGATGTTATAAAGGACCATGTGATCCCACACATTACAAGTAAAGGCCATGCATTTAAAATGTGGGATGCCTTGACCAATTTGTACCAAAATTCGAATGAGAGTCAAAAGATGGTATTGAGAGAGAAGCTGAAGAGCATAAGGATTGCTACATCTAAGAATGTTGCTTCTTACCTTACCAGGATCACTCAGGTGAGGGATGAGATTGGAGCAGTTGAGGAGAAGGTTCATGATAGTGAGCTAGTGCAAACAACATTGAATGGCGTGACAAACTCATGGACTGTTTTTGTGGAGGCTGTTGTAGCCAGAGAAAACATACCTTCTTGGAATCGTCTTTGTGAGGACTTGATTCAAGAGGAGACCCATAGAAGTTATGTGCAGGATAGCTCATCAAGCGGTAAGGAGGAAGAGGAGAATGTTGCCTAGTTAGCCACATGCAAGAAGTCCAAGAAGGGCCCTAAGGGAGGGGCTAAGCAACAAAGAAGTGAGCAGAAGGACATGAGCAGAGTCAGGTGTTATGCATGCAATGGTTTTGGCCATTATGCTGGTCAATGACCTCATAAGAAGAAGGGAAAGAGGGAGGAGGAACAAGTTGCAAGTACAACTGAGATCGAGAGTTATGCTACAAAGTTCGAGAAGGAATTCTTTCTTGCCACAGTGTTTTCGAGTTGCGGCAATAGTAGACCTGTGGATTCAAGGAAGTGGATAGTTGAGAGTGCATAGTGTGATCATATGACTGGGATGCGAGATGCATTCCTCTCTATAGAGACTGTTCCAGAGCAGCTCGTACAGGATGGATAGGGCATAGTGTATGCAATCATAGGAATGGGACGAGTATAGTTCCAGCTAGAGTTTGGAGAGCTCTTGGAGGTATCAGGAGTACTTAATGTTCCACAGGGATGAGATATAAGAGACTCTTTATTCCAGCCTTGGAGGGTGTAGGGTATGCAGTGGTGCTAAGATGGAACACATATTTATTTATCCAATGGGAGTGGATCTAATTGATCCAGTGTTGATTGGTCATCAGAGAGATGGTGAGTATGTGGTGCGTGATCAGCCTACATCAGGAGGATTGGGTGGTTGACAGGATCAAAGTTTGAAACAGACGGAGAGCGGGAAGCTTTAAGGATTGATTTTGCACCGAGTAGTCAGTCCTTACTACTTAGTTAATAGGGGAGTGTGAGATGCTCTGAATATTGAAGTGGTATCGAGTATTCAATCTTCGATGCAGGGGAGTACACGAGAAGCTACTTCTTCTAGTGCTTGCAAGAGGGTTAGCTGGTATGACTTGTCACCGATGGATGAGTGAGATGAGACTTCTCGACATGTGGCACCAGTGCAGAGTGTAGGATCTACAGAGGTGCGGCTTCCAGAGACAAAAAGAGCTTCTACAGCAGACAGTGTGAGACTGGAGTGTGATTTTGCTGGAGGACAACCAAAAGGACTTCTTGCGGGAAGCGAAAGTGGTGAGTGTTGCAGCTCAGGATGTCCTTCATGCGATGATGCCTAACATGAATGGACATTAATTTTGACCTCTCTAGAGAGGAGTTTAGAGGGTGGGCATTCTTACATTGTGTGAGATGCACATGAGCAAAATTCCAGCTGTGGTGAAGTAGTTGTTCGTCTTCTTCAAGGATAAAGTTGGAAGTGATGGTGAACACCTTCCTCGGTAAGAGAGAGTGTTGAATTTTGTACCAAGAAAGTGTTCCTCTAGTGATATTTTCCTAAGTCATTAAAGGGGGACAAGATACATGACCCTTGCATTAATTGCTTGAGAAAAGTAATTAATGTCACTCTAGAGTTATAAAGTGACTCTTTAATAAATTTAATTTGTAGTTGAGAGAGAATTATTTAATGGAGAGAAAAGTGATTTTTCTCTTCCTTTGATAAAAAAAACACTAGACTAAAAGTGGGCCTTTTATCTAGTGACTCTTCAACTACCTCAGAAGTGGAAGTGAAAAGACAAGGGAAAATAAAAAGGGAGTTCATTCCTCATTTGTACTCACCCCCCCTAGAGAGTTGGAGCAAGGTCGAGTTGCTTGAGAAGAGCAAGAGCATTTGGAGAGAGTTGAGTTCTTTGAGTTCTTGAGAAGAGAGGTCGATCTAGAAGAGAGAGAACCCAAGCACGAGTTCCAAGGTAGTTCGAGCAACAGTAGAGGCATGATTTGTAGACAGTGACTGCCACGAAAATTGAGGCACCTTACACGTGTAAACAACATCATGAATTTCAAGGTGGCTAGAAAGAGTTTCTATGCAGAGAGATTGGGCACGGATTTCAAGAATGCTGGCACAGAATTCGAAGGATGTTATTCAGTATTAAAGAGGGCTGTATTGTTGGTATAGTTGCATGCATTTTGAGGTAAGTAATTGCAACACAGTGGGAACGAATTTCCAGACAGAGATTGGCACAAAATTCGAGACAAACAGAGGATCGTACAACACAAAAATGAGGGATGTACAAGATTGTTGGCACAATTTTCTGTGTATGCTGGTGCACTGATTTCGAGAAGAACAATGACAAGGTTACTGAGATAAGTTTGTATTTAATGCTGAGTTAAAAATTTGTTGTACATTTTTTTTAAGAAGAAATAAAAGCACTCTTTCTCTCACAGGTCTTCCCTTGGCAAGTTAACCAAAATTTCTAGTGTTTGAAAATTTCATGGTTGGCTGAGTTTTTAATTATGTTCATTCATATTTGTAAAAGTTGTTTATTTTTCAAGTTTTAGACTTGTTTATGAGTATAAATTCCATTTACTGTAGAAAAAGATAATTAGGTTGGGCATTAAACCTATTGTCTGAAATTAAACTTGAAACCGGAATTGGGAAGCTCAAAATTTTTACATGGTATCAGAGCTTTGTTGAGAAGAAAAGGGTGGATTTACAGTTAGTGATTTGCAGAGTTCAGAGGTAGTTTTATTTTGTTCATCAAAGGCATATTTGGACTTACTATTACAGTGAGATGGCTATCGGGTTAAGGTTGGAGGACAAGTTGGATGGGGCACCAACTTCATTTCGCGAAAGCTAGGATTGCACTTATACTGGAGGAGAACAAGTTGTGGGATGAAGTAGTAAATAAGACTCGAGCAAAACTAGTACAAGTACCTGCTTCTACTGATGCAGCAATGTTGGTAGCCTTCAACAAGAAGGACATCAAGGCGAGAAGGATTATCCTTAATTTTGTAAAGGACCATGTGATCCCGCACATTACAAGTAAAGATCGTGCATTTAAAATGTGGGACGCCTTGACCAATTTGTACCAAAATTCGAATGAGAATCGAAAGATGGTACTGAGAGAGAGACTGAAGTGCATAAGGATGGCTACATCTGAGAATGTTGCTTCTTATCTTACTAGGATCACTTAGGTGAGGGATGAGCTTGGAGCGGTTGGGGAGAAGGTTCATGGCAGTGAACTAGCGCAAACAACATTGAATGGCGTGAGAAAGCCATGGTCTGTTTTCGTGGAGGCTATCAAAAAAACATGCCTTCTTGGGATTGTCTTTGCGAGGACTTGATTTAAGAGGACACCCAGAGAAGTTGTGTACATGATAGCTCATCAAATGGTAAGGAGGAAGAGGAGAATGTTGCCTCGTCATCCACAAGAAAGAAGTCCAAGAAGGCCTCTAAGGGAGCGGCTAAGCAACAGAGAAGTGAGCAGAAGGACATGAGTAGAGTCGGGTGTTATGCATGCAATGAATTTGGCCATTGTGTTGGCTAATGTCCTCATAAGAAGAAGGGAAAGTAGGAGAATGAGGAACAAATTGCAGGTACAACTGAGATAGAGAGTTACTCTACAAAGTTTGGGAAGGAATTCTTTCTTGTCATAGTATTTTTGAGTTGCGGCAATAGTAGACTTGTGGATGTAGGGAAGTGGATAGTTGAGAGTGCATATTGTGATCATATGACTAGGATGTGAGATGCATTCCTCTCTATAGAGACTGTTCCAGAGTAGCTTGTACAGGATGGAGAGGGCATAGTGTATGCAGTAAGAGGAGTGGGACTAGTACGGTTCTAGCTAGAGTTTGGAGAGCTTATGTATGTATCAGGAGTGCCTTATGTTCCACATGGATGAGAGATAACATACTCTCTATTCTAGCCTTAGAGGGTGTAGGGTATGCAGTGATGTTCAAGAGGGAACACTAATTTATCTTTCCAGTGGGAGTGGATCCAATTGATCCTGTGTTGATTGGTCATTAGAGAGATGGTAAGTATGTGGTGTGTGGTAAGCCTACATCAGGAGGATCTGGGTGGTTGTCAGGATCATAGTTTGAGATAGACGGAGAGTGAGAAGCTCCAAGGATTGATGTGGCGTCGAGTAGTCAGTCCTCAGTTCTGACAGGAGAGCGAGACGCTCTGGAGATTGAAGTGGTATCGAGTATTCAATCTTCGATTCAGGGGAGTACATGAGGAGCTCCTTCTTCTAGTGCTTGCAAGAGGGTTAGCTGGTATGATTTATCACTGATGGATGAGCAAGACGAGACTTCTTGACATGTGGCACTAGTGCAGCGTGTAGGATCTGTATAGGGGCGACTTGTAGAGACAGAGGGAGCTTCTACAATAGATAGTGTGAGACTGGAGTGTGATTCTGGTGGAGGACAAGCCGGAAAGACTTCTTGCGAGAAGTGGAAGTGGTGAGTGTTGCAGCTCAGGATGTCCTTCATGCGATGATGCCTAACATGAATGGTCATCAAATTTGGCCTTTATAGAGAGGAGTTTAGAGAGGGTGGGCATTCTTATATTGTGTGAGAAGCACATGAGCAAAATTCTAGCTGTGGTGAAGTAGTAGTTCGTTTTCTTCAGGGATAAAGTTGGAAGTGATGGTGAACACCTTCCTTGGTAAGAGAGAGTGTTGAATTTTGTACCAAGTGTTCCCTTAGTGATATTTGCCTAAGTCACTAAATGGGGACAAGATACATGACCCTTGCATTAATTGCTTGTGAAATGTAATTAATGTCACTTTAGAGTTATAAAGTGACTCTTTAATAAATTTCAGTGGTAGTTGAGAAAGAAATTATTTAATGGAGAGAAAAGTGATTTTTCTCATCCATTGATACGAGAACACTAGATTAGAAGTAGGCCCTTGATCTAGTGACTCTTTAACTACCCCAGAAGTGGAAGTGAAAAGACAAGGGAAAATAATAAAAAGGGAGTTCATTCCTCATTTGTACTCACCCCCTCAATAGAGTTGGAGCAAGGTCGAGTTGCTTGAGAATCGCAAGAGCATTTGGAGAGAGTCGAGTTCTTCAGAAGAGAGGTCGAGTTAGAAGAGAGAGACCTAAGCACGAGTTCCAATGCAGTTCGAGCAGTAGCAGCCACATGGTTTTCAGACAGAGACTGGCACTAAAATCGAGGCATCCTATAGCAGTAAACAACACAAATTTCAAGGTGGCTGGCACGAGTTTCTATGCATAGAGATTGGGCATGGATTTCATGAATGTTGGCATAGAATTTGAAGGGAGTTTTTCAGCATTAAAAGGACTGTACTATTGGTACAACTGTATACATTTTGAGGCAGGTAATTGCAACACAGTGTGAACGAATTTACAGACAAAGATTGGCACGAAATTCTAGACAAACAAAGGACCGTACAACACAGAAATTGAGGAGGGCCTTACAGGACTGTTGGCGCAATTTTCTGTGTATGCTGGTGCACCAATTTCGAGAAGAACAGTGGCATGGTTACTGAGATAAGTTTGTATTTAATGCTAAGTTAAAAATCTGTTGTACATTTGTTTTAAGAGGAATGAGAAGCACTCTCTATCTCACAGGTTTTCCCTTTGGCCTTTTTCCTAGGCAAGTAAGCCACAAATTCCTGTTTAAAAATTTCATGGTTGGCTGAGTTTTTAATTTCGTTCATTCATATTTGTAAAAATTTCTTAGTGTTTCAAGCTTTAGACTTGTTTATGAGTATAAATTCCATTTACAGTAGAAAAAGATAATGGAGTTGGGCATTAAACTTATGGTGTGTAATTAAACCTGAAACCGGAATTGGGAAACTCAGAATTTTACAGGCTATGGAGTGGATACCGTAGGTGATATAGGAAGAGTAAGCCTTAACAAAATGTGTGATAATTGTAGTATAAGAAATGGGGAAAGGGATGTAGAAAAGAAAGAAATGAAGGGAGAGGGGAACAAGGGAATAAGGTGATGTAACCAATACTTATCAACTTAGGGGCCAATGGAGTCACAAGACATTGTGTGAATGAAAGGATTAGTGTGGCACAATCAACACTTGATGTAGACTTATGAGGTGGAAAGGACTAGTGTGCCACAGTTGACCTACTTAGATGAAATGACTAGTTTGAAACCTCCATCATTTACTTCAGTATCTAAGTTTAAAATAACTATTTTGATGCTTAAAACCTTGAGATGTTTGCTGGAAATTAAATGCAAAAATTCACTCTTGGAAGGATGAATTTGCCACGCATCAAACTATATAGAGGTGTTGTTATATTAGGCTGTTTTAATAATCCATTTTAGCAACTAATGCGTTAGAAGAAGAGAGATAAAATAAAATTAAAACATCAAATAGATTAGAGGGAGAACCTCCTCACATTGACTATTCCCCAAAAGAAAAACTTTATTATTTGGCCTTTATATAAGTCTAATAACAAGAGACATCTACAATTAATTAACAACAAAAGTGATAACCATAAACATAACCAAACAACAAGACAACATTACCTCTTTTCTTCATTAGTCTTCAAGCATTTGAGATACAAAGGAGCATCGTTCTCATCTCATAGCTCCTACTCTAACTCCTTCATTTCACTCACTTCTCAATTCTCTAACTCCCAACCCACCAATCACAAATGAAATGGAGAGAAAGCTCCTTTGTATAGAGTGAACTATGTCACTCTTACAATTGTTAAAGATAGTGCAGCTACGAGACCCATTCTCAGGGAGGATGGTACCCTAGTTAGTTAACTAGGGCAGAGTAAGACCCTAGAAGGTACCCTAGGGCCCCCAGTAGTCTCCTGGGGTTCTTGGTCTGGGACCAAGAAGGATAATGCCATGGAAAAGTCCCTAACATATGGTTAGGGCCCCTATATGCCTCTAGGGTTCCTGGTCTGGGACCATGTAGTTTCTTGGTTTGGGATCAAGCAAATCGTGCAGGTTGAGGTAGAGACTTCTTGGTTTGGGACCAGGCAGATTCTTGGTCTGGGGCCAAGCAGTTCCTGCAGGTACATTCCTGGTCAGTTAACTAGGTGGATCTTGATCTATGATGTGTGATGTCCTCTCTCCTAATCGATTATTGATAGGTTGTTTCTCAAGGGATTGGCCACTCCTTGATGATGTCACTAGCACTTAACCCTTAGGAGCAGTATTGAGGACCAGAGGAACACATCATCCAGTTTGGATCTTCCTTATACAATGATGATAAAAATATTTAAATATATATGAAACACACGTGACAATATACCTTGAGAGAGAAAAGATTAAAGTCCTTGGTCTTGTTGGTCTTGTGGGTAAAAAGGGTTGTTTTCCCACTTTGTGGTACACCTTGGTCTTGTGGGTATGGGGTTGCCTTACCACCTGGTTGTGACCCCTTCAGTTGAATTATGGTCCTAGCACCCTTATTGTGTGTGGTAGCTTGACCACCTTTGCTTTGATAACTTAACCTTATTATTTTTATTCTTTTTATTTTGTGTGACCATATGACCTTTGGTACCCTACTCTAAGTCAACTCAACTTTATTTTATGTTTTATTATGGTAATCATCCTAAAACGTAGGGTTGCCTAAGTGACCCTTCTAGAAGACTTGTAAAGATTATAATTTAAGTTCAATTCTCCTTCCTTAGTGTGCATCTTGACAAAAGAGAAAAGCTTAGATCTGATTCTTGTCTTCCTTTAGAGTTCTTTGCTGCAATTTACTTAACGTCTAGGGTTTCTGCTGCTGGAGTTGATGTTTTGGGTTTTTGATGCTCTTGGAGTGGGCTGTAACTCTCCTGCTGCTAGCTGTCACTTCATTGTCTTTGATTGGGCTCATCCGTGACCTTTTTGCTGCTTCCTTGACTAGGCCGTGGATCTTGTTGCTGCTCTCGAGCTTGGGCCGTGATTCTGGGTTCTCCTTCATGTTGGGCCGTGGACTTGTAACGGCCTCCAAGGTTGAGCCGGGACCATGGAACCTACTCCCATGCTAGGCCGTGACTGCTAGAAGCCATTAAGGCTGGGCTGTGACCTTCTCTTGTTGGGCGTTGACTGCTAGAAGCCATTAAGGCTGGGATGTGACCTTCTCTTGCTGGGCCGTGACCTTCCCTTGCTGAACCATGACTGCTAGAAGCCATTAAGGCTGGGCTGTGCCCTTCTCTTGCTGGGCTGTGACCTTCCCTTACTGAACTGTGACTGCTAGAAGCCATTAAGGCTGGGCTGTGACCTTCTCTTGTTGGGCCGTGACATGTTAGTAACCTCTAGGGATGAACCGTGACTTGTTAAACCCTCCTGGGATGAGCCGTGACAAGTTTTGAAGACTTAGAAGTTGAGTCGTGTTTGATTGACACCCTGCTAGGCTGGGCCGTGAAGCCTTCTAGGGCTGGATTGTGGATTGCAGTAATTTCCCTTGGCTGGACTGTAAACTGTACAAGCTGAACTGTGACCCTGGCGAACTACCTTTGACTGAATTGTGACTTTGTCAAGTCTGATCTGTAAGTTCTTTTGGGTCTGATTAGAAGGTGTCATTGCCTTCATGAGAGTGCTGCTGTAGTTTGGGTAACGGGTTGAAGTTTCTCTTCATTCTGCTTAAGAGTATGAGGTCTGTACCCTACACTACTATAACTCTCATATATCTTTCTCATGGTATGTCATCTCTTCCTCTGGTGACTTGTCCTTTGAGTGACAAGATCTGATCCTAAAAGTATCCGAGTACAAGGAAGATCCAAACCAGACCTAAACCAGCACTGCTACTTTTCATTTTTACTGTTCATCAGTTTGTTTTTTATGCTACTAGAACTATTGTTAGTGTTTATGTTCTGTACATTGCATTTGATGAATTGTATCTCAAGGACCAACTTTAACACAGTGACTAGTGGAGTGTTAAAGCTGAAAGAGATGAAAACTTTGTTTTGAATTTGTTACAACAGTACTGTTCTTGATCTAGCTCTGTTTTTTAGTTTTGTTTTATGCATGAAAGTATAAAATTTTTCTATTTTTTATATCAAATCCTAACCTAACCCTAGATTTCAACAACAATTAGCATATATTATTTTTCTAACTGACTCCATGACAAGTCCAACAATAATAAGAAATTGGAGTTAGTTAGATCCTATCCTCATCATACGAAGTCAAATGGTCTTCATCCCCTCTAATAGAATTCGCTTCACGAGGAAAATGATAAAATAAGCAAGGGGAATCTCCAAGAGAGAGGGTGCATCACTAAAATAAGCCTTATTGACCAAGTAAAGATGCTAAAGGTCCACATAGAATTTGGTTTCCAAGATGCTTTCATGCAAAATATAATTTAAATGTCTTCAATAGAGGAGGATGTCCACCTAGAAAGCTCCAAAGAGCACCCTCCAAGATGCATGAGTTAAATAAAAAAATATATTAATGCACAAGTTCAAAATCCTCGGTTTTTATTCTGAGTTTGAGTTTTTTATTCTTGAGAGAGGGCTTCTTCCTAGCGGTTTTACTTTTAACCTCCCAGATGCAGACCTCTTTCACTTTTTAACCTCCCAGATGCAGACCTCTTTTAGATTTATTTTTTCCCTTCTACTTCACAAACAAAGAAAACATAAAAGTTACATCAACATCAAACTCTTCTTTGTGATTCCTCTCATTCTGAACAATCCCATCTTTTCTGGGACAGCTTTGGGCTGTGTTTCACTCATCTTGAAAATATATTTACGATCTTCTTGGTCAGCCTCCTTTCCCTTGCATGAATTTCTGGGTCAGCTACTTTCCCTTCCTTTCTGCGAGTGATGTCTTTGGACTGTATTTTGGTTGGCCTCATTTTTTGTCTTCCTAGTGGTGTTTTTTGGGCCATGATGCTTTTATTTTTCTTTGATATTTCTGGGCTGCAATTATTTTATTTGCTTTGACTTCCTTTTACTAGACTTTGCCAAGTATTAGCTTATTTCTTCTTGCTGATTTTTACGTTGTTGCTCAGTCAGTATTCTCCTCGGCATGGTGCAGCAGTGATGCAGATCCATACAGCAGTAACTCTCTTCAGCAGAGGTCATCTCGGGTTTTGTGACCTGGTGGGAGCACTAGTTTGCAGTTTGGACATGGTGCAGTTATGCAAGGCTAGACTAGAGGGCACATGCGTGTGCCACAACTTTTGTTTTTAGATAGCCGTTTCTTTTTAATTTTTTTCAGAATTAGTCCAGTGGATTATTTTAGGAGTGGTTCCTTATTTAAATAGGGCTCAGATATCCGTAGGAGACTATTGCTTGTATCCATGCATGCTTTACTGGAGTGCACTCCAATCTAGGAAAGTATCTATGCAGATCTGGGCACTTTTTTCTAGACCAAATTTAGGTTTAGGGTTTGGGTTTTGCTTACCTAAACTAGGTGCTTTACTGAGATGGTGTTCATTGTTGTTAACCCTAGTGTTTTCCTTGTCTATAAAGGAGGTAGAGGGTGGTCCATGGAAAAGATAGATATACACACAACTTGGCTTTGTAGTGAATGCAATGTATAGTTCTATCTACCAATCAATAGAAGAAAAGCATATGTGATTGTGTGCTGCCCATTGCCTCCAGATAAGAGGACTTTTTGGCAATGCACAAAGCCATGGTATTAAGGCTATTAAGCATAGTTTGGAGTCTGGACTGTTCACCATCAGTTCCATAAAACAGGATTCATGTGCAAAAAGTACGGGATAAAAACAATGCTTGAAAGTTAGAATTGTGGCCCAATTAGAAACATTCTTCTAGTCTTGTAATCAATGGTAAATAAACCTACAGGCATTAGCTATTAATCTGATAGCAGTGGAATTAACCAGAAATACCATCTGCACAAGCAAATTGAGAATGTAAATGAAAGTCAAAGGCTTGATAAGTCTAGTTCCCCCGCCTGTTGTTTCCTTGTGAACTCTTTTCAGAAATACCTTTTCTCTTATCAACAGTGTTAGTAACACCATTCAGATATTCTTAATTTTGAAAGCACTGAGGCACCCTGCATAATTTTGAGCTTCAACAAAGGCAGTAGAGCACAAACATCCAACAATGGCTCTTAAATTGCGAGATTTCTATTATCTATTAAAAATCAAATTCAAACTAAATAAATAAATCATGTTCATTTAAGAAACTACCAAATATTATAGCTGAGGTTTTACTGCTCTAGCTAGTTTGCAATGCCTAGCTCCTTACGTCGTTAAGTTTAGAATGACCAACCAGTTTACACCCAACCAAACCCAGGGTAATCATCTTCCCTTGGGAACCCTGAGCTCTGTAGGATCATAACCAGGGACTTGGAAAGAATTCAGCAATGAGATATGTTTCAGTGATGGTGTTTCCACCGCTAAACTTCTCAGGCAAGGAACAACACCCCTTACAAGGGGATTTGTCTCAGACACAAAACTCAACTAACTTCCAGATTTAGCTACACAAGTTACTCAATATCTACAGTGTTCTGGCAGAAGTCCTGCAACAATTCCCTACAATTCTAACCTCTTCCCAAACTCAAGGAGGTCTCTTCTAGTTATTGCACCGAGAGGAGCGAGGTGCTCTACAGCCTAGTATGGGGAAGATGTTTTAAGTTTTAACGTAACGTAACGTTACATTACCAAAAATAAAAAGTAATTAAAAACATTATGTCGACTCATAACATAAAAAATTAAAAGTTAAAACCAAATGAAAAATAATTAAAAATAAGCTATGTCTACTCATAAAATAAAAAATTAAAACAGCTTAAAGTGTAAATTTTTTCAGATGTGTAAAAGGTTTAAAATAAAATAAAAAATACACCTCAATAAATTGGATCCCTCTTGGTGCTTGATAGATCCGGGTTTAAGATTAATCTTTGCTGGTAGACTAAAGAAGACACGCCATATAAAAAAACTGTAAACATGCACAAATTCAAATTTATAATTTCTTGTTTTCCAAAAAATTCGCTGCCAATTGATCACCCTCTCTCTTTTTCATTTTGTTTTCAATCTAATATTCCTAGATTACTCATCCCCACCATGTGGTGTTTTAAACATTTTAATATTTGTTCTAATAAATTACTTAATTATAAATTTCATTAAAATGATCTTACAACAAGAGCCCCCCATGAAGTGGTTATGAATTTTATCTCTCAATTCCACTATGGAGTTACTTGGGTTTACCTTGGTTCAAATCTGAATCTGGAAGTTACAGTTGTTGGGGAGTAACGACTTCACTCCTTACTATGTGTCCCCCTGATCATAACCATGAGGAATGCCACTTTCTATGGCAGAAGTACTTAGAGTAGGTAACCTAATGCTCCTCTACTCCTACATAGGTGGGTTTACCAGCTAGCCGACTTCCTTGTCCCACATGTCTGCAAATAAACTCTCGTCTCAATATTGAATTGAGTAGGTAAGTTGAAGCACCTATACTTACCCCAATGTAGCCTCTTAGTCATGCCCCACACCCATATGTTTGTGAGCTAGCAAGGTCTTCCCTATATCCTGTATCTTGACTAAATAGCAATACATATATCATACACAATTTAATTGTTCCATTTCAGGAGTTACTTTCAGGTGGTATTACTGCCTGACTGCCAACCTAGAATTCTTCCAGTAAATCATCACACTTGTTTGATCATCAACTCAACTGGTTACCTGCATCACCAAGGTTAGCGATAACATCCAACACATGCATATCTATATTCATATATATGATATGATCCTCATACAACCATTTGTTCATGCTTTCACAACAACACATCAGAGTCTCATACAATTATCATTCTTAGGCTTTGGTAGCCCTTTGAGCTCATGTACCATTGAATCAGGAGTAGACTTTCATTAAACTTGTTCTTTATCCAAGTTTAACTTCACACTTTTCGATTACGGAGTCTGGCATGTATAGTGATACTGCCATACTCACGTTTGCTAATAGCATTCACACTTATACCATCAATATTAGATATTCAACTCATTAATTCAAGAATGAAACCATGATTCATTATAACAATCAGATCATCAATTCACTCATCATACAAATATCATGTCTTCCACAAAAAGTAGCACACATAAATATATCTATCCTTGTATGAAAGTTTGTACAACAACCACTCACATCAATAACGCAACTATAGGCAGTACTAATCAGTAGTCACTTCACAGACTGAAGTTTAATATCAGACCACAATATAAAAATATTAGGCAAAATGGGGCATTGCATAGGATGGATGCACGATATTCTACACTTATGCAAGCAAACATAGGCAGCAAAACACATGTATATACTGTAAATTGTCACTCATTATCAGGTCAAATGCATAGGTTGCTGTTCAAAAGGTTTGATATTTATATGGAGTGTTAAGACAATTCCTTTTCCCAGTATAGGCATGTCAAAATTGTTCAGGAATACACAGTTTTGCCCCCTTTTTATTGGAACATACATTGGATGCAAATTTAGAGGGCATATGCATAAATAAGTTGGAATCAATTTTTTGGGTTTTGATTCCATACTTGTCTCTAGAATTGCCCTGTTGAACTTGTCCGTTGTAGAAGGATGGGAGCAAAGAGTCATCCATTCACATTGGCTTGGTTGCAAATGGAAAACGTGCGTGGGTGTTAAGTTCTTAGAGAGAGAATGTTTGTCAAGTGCCACATGTTGCTGATAAGATATCTATTGCACTCTTTGATAAAGCAGCTACCAGTGAATCCCATGATTAAGCAACCATCGATACAATTCAAAGCAAGTTTAGTACATTCACTAATTCAAGCTTTGGCATTCTAGAATCCAGCTCAAAGAAATCCCATGCAGCGGAAGTAGGGACCAATAAAATAAGAATGAAGAACCATATTGACACATCAATTTCCTGAAACCAATGGCCATTAATAGGGTGCACAAAATTCAAATGTAAAATAAAAAAGTAAAAGGTTGAAGTTTTAAACTAACTCCTTTTCTGGCCTTGTCCTCTCCCACAATAGTGATGTCCTTTGCAATGTGTCTGTGTCATTCTATTTTGTGAAGAATTAAAGTTAGAAATGGAAAAAAATACTTGCGCTCTACAGCAAAGATTTTTCTTGAAGAGCTCAGTGATGTCAGAGCAATTATACATTCTGGTATTCCAAGGAACATGTTAGCAGCAATGATGTTGTTACTCTTGTTCAAGAGTTGTTTCTGAAATCTCTATATTTGCAAGGTTCTGGCCCTTCCACTGCCTCGCGACAAAAGTTTCCAAGAATCTAATAGAAGCACTTTCTCATACCCTTGTTTACTTTTGAGAAATCACTTTCTATACTCTTGTGTTCGATTGTTTAAATTTTTTTGACTCCTGATATTTTGTTTTTCTGCAGGGCATGGCAATCTTGTATGCCATGCTCAACGTTTAGTGGATGCCTCTGAATGTGCTTCTATTGTCATCTGCATTTTGTAGAGAAATTGCATTAAAATTTAGTCATAGTTAAAAGTGAGTTTAACCTTTCAATTTGTTTGATAGATGAGTCTGTTACCTGAGTTATTAATGTTGACAAATTGTGGACATCACCAAGCAAAGTCCATTTATGACTTAAGCAAATGGGTATAAGTTGGCATGGCATTGGAAATCCATGAAGCTTGGACTAGAAGTTATTGTGTATTCAGAGTAGACACAATATTGAAATTCTTCTGAAGACTTTGCTAAGGTTTTTTTGGAACATGTTGATCAATGATATATTCATAGCTATCATATTAACAATCTAGTAGGTGTTTAACAGAAAACTTTGCAGGCTGGAAAGTTGACTGAAAGAATCTTGATGGTTTTCATGGCAACGGGCAATGAGCAGGTTCAGGCCTTTGTGAAGGAGAACAAAATTCAAACTGTTTTAAGGCCAATCCTACCTACACGTAAGCATGGAAGTTTAAAACATATCTATCTGTTAAAAGTTAGCCTTTTATTTTCTACTGCAGCTACATCTCTATTAGTAATTTAGTGCTCTATTAATTTGTACAATTCTTCTTTGCAGGATGTTCAGAGAAATTTGAACTGATCGGCTGATGATGGTTTTCAGATCTCATTTTATGGTGATATGGAACCTTCCGAATATTGATGCATTATGATTCCATTAAGCACATCTATGGCTGATGTGCATTGGTTGACCACTACTTTCTTTTGTGTCTTCAACCAGTGTGAATCTTGCCGTTTTTTATCACTATATATGCTCTTCTTTTACTAGGTTGAGTTCTAATACTTTGTACTTCTCAAAGTAAGCAAGGGGAACTTATATATATGAGAATGTTTTAGCTAGATGAATCACTAGCAATGTAAATAGTAAATACAGGACAACCCATTGAAAATCTAAACCTCAGGTATGTCACATTTCACAGGAAAAGTAAATTCATGTGTTTACCTAGATAGAACAAGGATGCATCAATGCCTTATTCTTTGACCCCAGTAAGCAGTATATTTTATGTGTTTCTTTCTTATAGAATTACCTGTTTGCATGAGATAAGCAATTGGTCTGTTGTCAGATGGAAAGTTTTCCAGGTTTCAATTGTGTGCTGTATCAATTCCTGTGGACAACAGTCGAGCCAGGCCATCTGCCATGTTTAGGAGTGCATCAGCAGTCATGCCCTGGAGTCTACATTGTCTACTCATTCTGTACTAATAATATACATTGTACCCAGCATGATAAATGCCAAATTAGAGAATGAGAAATGCTTTAAGTTGCCTTTTTACAAATTTCCAGTGATTGTCAACTATAGCTGATCTTCTTTGTATTCTACATTTTGTTTGTAGTCCTTTGAAATAATCTTCGGAAAAGCATTACAGTGCTATAGTTTGAGTCTTTGAGATTGGTTACTTATAAAATTTATCTTCCCACACGATATTTAGCTTGATTGGTCAGTCTCTCTTGAAATCATCAGGATTTTGGAATGGCCTCAATTCACTAGCTGTTATAGAGTCCCTGGACCCTTAGTATAACTATATACAAATCACATAATCACTCTTGGTTTGTGGGCCTTAATGTATATAAATTAGATTTGCTACAGTTGCATTGTATTTTATTTTGTAAAGCAAAGGGCGGCGTTGCCAATAATTTTGTCACATTGTTGGATTTTATTTCTCATGTGAACATTTTTTACTAGCTCATTGGCATGTGTGCAAAATTGAGTGAGTATTCTTTCATCCATTCTATGAAGAAGACTTGGCCAACCTAACAAAAGGCTCAAAATTTGTTTTGTTTACTCAAATCTTTGCCCTGGATCATTCAAAAAAGAAGAGGACCTTGTTGCACCCACTAGGATGTAGGATTAGGTGGTTTCAGAATGATGATAATGAGCTACCTTCAGAGGTGCTGCAGGGGAATTCAAAAGAGATGTTAGAAGCCCATATTCATAACACTGCTAATCTTGGTCAAATCAGTGCCTTTGGCTTCTTCACTATAGAAGTGCCAGCAGATGATGGGTGTTGATGTTTAAAATTTTAGTTGTTATTGAATATGCAGTAAAAAGCCCTAAAACATTTCTTATTGCAACACTTTTTTTTGTGAAAGATGCTTATATATATAGAAAATATTTACATCAGCAGCTGAAAATAAAAGAAGAAAGGAAGGGTATATATAGTGAACCTCATGTCCTCTACCTGAGAGAAACTAAAACAGCTATAAGGTTTGAATAAGAGTTTGGATCTAACAACTTGGCATCTTTAATCAGCAAAGCTCCTTTGGATAGGAGTTGTATACATATCTCATTGCACCATAATTGACAAAAAGCATCCGAAGAACTAACCTCATTATCAAAAATATATTTGTAGTGTAGACGTTCCAATGTTGATGTCATTGTAGAATCATATTGGGTTAAATAACTCCTAAAACTCTTCCCAGTCTCTCCAAAAGGGACCTGTCATATAAATATTCATCTTAAAAAGATCCTCCTGAGGAATAAGCTCAATTATCTCGACAAAGATGGGCTGGTCCGTAGAAGACAAAGCAAACTCCTAAGCCACTGAATGCCAGTTCTTCCAATAATTGAGTGTTGGAGTCCCAAATATCCTCCAGAGGAAAATGCTCTTTCTGCTAAGCCTCTTTCCCTGAAAATGAGGCAAGTATAACAAGTACCTTCTTGCTTCCAACTCTAGATCGACCTATTGACCAAATCCTAACCCATTCTACTGCTTGACATCTACCGACGAACCAGACTTGCCACCCTCTTCCAGGCTGCCCAAATACTCCTGTAGATGGAAGACCCTTTAATCTGGAAATTATGAGGAGCAGAAATGATACTGCATAAACTAAACTGACCCTTGATTTTGCAACACTTTGGCAATTTCCATTTCCCATTTTGAGTGTTTCTTGTTTCTAGCGGTAATGTGACAACTATATTTATTGTTCTCTCCATGCTTCACTTCAAAAAACATGGTTTGAATAAGTAGGAGAAATATCTGTGTTATTACAACAATAGATCAATTCATTAAAGATACAAGTTACTTTCAGTTGGAAATATCAAGGCTTGTTTGCTATTGACTAGAGCAAAGATCAAAGTTGTAGGTGTTATTTGCAATAATAACCGTGGAAAATGTTTATTGGACAATAACCAAGCGACAGGGACACCAACTTTGGGTGTGTGAACTAAGGTTACCTAAGGAGTATGTGTATTGAACTTGAATTGAGTACTCTTTTTCTTAGGGTTTGATATAAAGAAAAATCAAAATTTTACACTTTAATGCATTAATAGAACTAGAAAACAAGGTTAGACCCAAAAATGTACTGTTGTAGTAAATTCAAATATAATTTTCATCTCTTTCAACTTTAACACTCCATTGGTCACTGTGTTAAAGTAGGTCCTTGAAATGAATTTCCAATTGCAATGTACATAACATAAATAGTAACAATATGACAATGAAGTTAAAGTAATGAACAATAGCAGTGCTAGTTAGATCTGGTTTGGATCTACCTTATACTTGGACATTTTGAATCAACTCTTGTCACTGTAAGGACAAGCTGTTAGAAGGTATACCTTGAGAGAGAGAGAGAGAGAGAGAGAGAGAGAGAGAGAGCCGTAGGTTTAGGTTAGACACATACAGTACCATATAACCCAACTATCGAGAGTGAAAAACTTTAATAGACAACAATTTGTGATATGCAAACAAGTTACAACCCAACTTAGGTTGTCAAAGCAAGTTACACAATATAAGTCACAACCTAGGTCTGTAATATACAAGCAGGTGAAGGCCTAAGCTGATTTTCTAACAGAAGTAAGGGATCTTCATACAAAACCACTGCTCCAAGTCTTACACAATCAACAAATGGTTATAGCGGTATAAGAGGTCACGGGTCAGCCCTAGAGGGCACATAAACAAACACGACTTGCTAAAGAGGTCACACCCAACATTTAAGGCTTCCTACAGTCCACGACCAAGCCCTTAGAGAGCTCATAAACAACCACGATTTGGTAGAGAGGTCATGCCTAGCCCTGGAGGGCTTATAAACAATCACGACCTAGCTAGGGTAAAGCATACATAATCACGACCTGTTAGGAGAGGGCAAGTCTAGTCATGGCCTAATTAGGATAGAACACCATAGTCACAGATCAACGAGGAGAGGGAAACATCAACCAAATCAGCCCAAAAGGAATCCAAAACAGTCATAAACCGCTAGAAGAGGGTATGCACAGTCACGACCCAACTGGGATAGTGCATGCATAGTAACAACCTGCAAATATAGATCTCAAATTAGGTTTAGCAGCCCCACAGGAGTGACGCCTAAGCTAACAACCCACAAGAAAAGACACGACTTGCTAAACAAATCACAAAAACATCCACGATCTGCTGGTAGAAGGTAGCCACAGTCACGGTTTAGCCCTAGGGGCTTCCAACAAGTCACGGCTCAACAAGGAGACACCATAGTCACAAAATAGCCCAAGAGTAATCAAAACAACCATGACCTACTGAGAGAAGGCAGTCTCAGTCATGACCCACCCAATGGGGCTCCAAAAACAACCATGGTCTGCTGGTAGAGATCAATCACAGTCATGTCCAGTCCTCAAGGAGATAGAAGCAACAAATCCCAAAACGTCCACCCAAAAACAACAGTAACCTTAGGTGTCATGTACAAACCAACAAACATTCAAGGATAAGATTTCAACATTTGTCATGTCAAGATACCTTTTGAAATGGAGAAGTGAAACTTAATTTATAATCTTGACAAGCCTTCTAGAAAGGTCACTTGGGCAACCCCTAAGTTTTAGGATAGTTACCAATAAAAACATAAAATAAAATTAGGTTGACTTAGTATAGGGTACCAAAGGTCATGTGGTCACATAACAATAAAACAATAAAAAATAATAAGGTTAAGTCATCATACCAAAGGTGGTCAAGGTACCACATACAACAAGGGCGCTAGGACCAAATGGACCATAAGTCAACTAAGGGTCACAACAAGGTGGTAAGGCAACCCCCATACCCACAAGACTAGGAACCCTAGAGGCATATAGGGGCCCTAACCATATGTTAGGGACTTTGCCATGGCATCAACCTGCCTGGTCCCAAACCAAGAACCCTAGGACACTATTGAGGACCTTGGGGTACCTTCTAGCGTCTTACTCTGCCTTAGTTAACTGGCTAGGGTACCATCCTCCTTTAGAACGGGTCTCCTTGCTGCACTATCTTTAACAATGTAGTGCATAAGCCCTTAGCACACACAAGGTTCAACTTCTCTCTGTTCATGCTTTATTTGAATTCTCACAAATATCCTTTGCACTGAATTATAGTTGTCAGTCTTCAATTGATTGATTCCTTGGAATATTTGTTTAGAGAAGACGACTTGCTAGGGAACTTGATTATTCGTCACTCACTATGGAATCTAGAAAGTGAGGAGTTCCATACACTATGAATGGAACAATTGATTTTGAGTGGTTCCAACTTTGGGATCAAATTTGGCTACTGGATGATGAAGAAGCATTATAAAGGTTAGTAGCTAGCGACATTGTACTAAGAGCATGTCTCATTGAGATGAGTACATTATGTTAAACTAGAGATGTTCTTGTTTGAAGGTTTGAAATTCCAAATTAACATAATTAAGCAACATAAGTGATTGAAATGGAGTTGGTCATTTCTACTTATGGTTTCCTCTAAATATCAAGGGTTAGATCCTTCAATCTTCTTAATAATTTCTATTAAGAAGGGTTTGTCTTTTGTCGCACATGTGCTTTTAGAAATGTATTCATGTTCTCTTATTATTTATTTGTGGTATGTAAACCTTGAAATTGTTTCAAGTTGTAAAATGCCTCCTTTGTATAAGATGAGAGAGAGATTTTGCTTTAAGATCATTGAAGTGAATTCACATTGGCTATGGTTACCTTGCTTTTATTGGATTGTTGAGTCTCTATAGGCCTCCATCCACAGGTTTTCCCAACACGTTGTAATGACATTGGTGGTGCATTATATTCATAAGAATCTTGCTACAAAGTTGCCAAGATTGAGAAGTTGCGATGATAATCAATTTATTGATGACATTGAGTCTTCAAAAAGAAACTCAAGACTTAGTATAGTTGCTAAATTGAAACACCCGGGCTTTGCCTACAAGGAATATCCCCTACGGACCAAGGAAATTAAACCCAAGCTTAACCTAAAGGATATAAAATATCTTCATATATATATATATATATATATATATCTATATATAAAGTGGCAAGTAAAATCCGAAAAGATTAAAAGATAAATGTTTGGCTTTTATTTCTTTAGGGGGGTTTATTTTTCGTAGGTATGTTTTAAAGGGCGAATACCATTTATTTTTCCTTTGAGGAGAACATAGGTTATAACTTTATTATATAGCAAGGACCAAGAGCTTCACTTTTTTTGCCCATTCAAAAAAATTCAAATAGTGATTTTCGCTAAGACTCTTCTTTAAAAAATACTCTTCCATTGTTGGTTATTAATGAGCATATTACTTCAAGGGATTTTGAAAAACATACAAAATATATTGGGCCTTAGTTACTTTGTCAAATGGGAAATATAATTGGACTTTGGAACTAAGGATGCTACATTATTATTCCAATTGAGCATGAGATAAATCCAATAAAAGTAGGCCTTGGATATGTTGAAAGTACAACTCTAGATGTATGTGCCTCCATTGATTGTTTTTATCATTGATTCACAAGAATATAAATTTGTACTATTTATTAATATGCATGCACAAGAACTTGATCCTATGCTTATTCAATCAAAATTAAACTCTTGACCCTCCATACCAAAGATATATAGATACCCTAATCACAATGATTAGAGCCTTTATCACTCTTGTTGGAACACTGGAATAAAAGAGAACCCCAAAGCACACTTTTCATTAAGAATGTATAAATACAATGAAATTACCTTTGGTTTTATATTCCAAGTGGTGTCTTGGACTCTTGGATGATGCTTCCTATTCACTGTGACAATTCATATACATGAATAATACAAAATACCATAACCCTTAATGGATTGGGTTTCCAACATTCAACCTTTATCGGAAAGGGTCTATGTGAGACCAAGAATCTTCCTAAAGAGAGCTAAAAAAGGAAGTGGACAACCACCAAATGATGAACTTTTCCTACTCGACAACCTGAATTTGTCAAGCTAGCAAAAATTGAAGTCTTCTACGAGGTGGTTAAAAATAAGTGCTCTCTAAATGGGTGGTTTTAGGATGACCACAAACTCGGTGGTTTTGGATGACCATAAACCAAAAAATTCTAGCGGAAGCAATAATGGCTGATGTCTTCTACTGAATGGGTGGTTTAAGGATGACCACAAATTATAGAACTTGGTGTTAACTCAGATTTTGGTTCAATTGTTCCCTCTGAAACTTGGCTCTACCTCAGGTTTTGGCTCATTGGTTCCCTCTAGAACTTGGCTCTAAGGCTCAATGGTTCCCTCTGGAAAATGGTGGTGTAAGGATCACCACAAATTGATGTCTAGTAGAAGCCGACCTTTTCTACTAAATGGCGGTTTTAAGATGACCACAAACCAAAAGGGTGGTTTTGGGATGACCACAAACTGATGGGTTCTCTGGAACATGGCTTTAACTTTGTCTTCTAGCTACAACTTAGACTCTCGCTTTAGGTCTAGCTGTTGGCTCTGTTTTTGGATGTGGCTTAGGCTCGCTTGTTTCCGTGGTGCAAATGTTTAGCAATTTGCCCAATTGATAGGGATTTGAAACTTGAAGCTTGAATATCAATCCATGAAGTTCCCTCTTGTCAAGTCCAAGATGAGAAGTGTGAAAGCTTTCAACTATAAGAATATGTATTACTTGAGATTGCATGGCATAGATCTCATAGGGATTTTTGCAACTCCACCCTTTAACAACAAGCTCGATAAATGAAGGGTGTCAAGTTTTCCCAAAAATGCACCCAAATACAAATTGTAATACAATTCAATTTCATTTCAAAAGTTACAAGTAATATTACAAAACAACTATTTGCAAGTTACAAAAGAGAGTTGCTTTGAACAAGAACTAGTTCAGAATGTTGATTATGGAGTTGAATTGATCTTTAAGATTGGATCTGTCCAGACATCGTCCACCGATGTGTCATTCTCATTTTCTTTCCATCCTTGGCTAAAACAAGGCCATTACAAATCAGATTCCTTGATGCTGGTTTACCAAACAGAGCAATTGATAACGCTAGAAGAGTATAGAACCATCCCTGAGTTTGATCAAGGCCACTATTTATCCTTTAGAAAAATAAAAATTGTGATATGTGCACAAGTCACTTATGAAGAATGGAATATATCGGTTGTGCAAAAACAATAATTAAGTGACAAATCATTGAACAATTGCCTTCTTATTGTTGGTTGTGGAGCTTGATTATCTTCCTAAGTCATGATTGTTTTAGTCATGTTTGGATCCTAGATTAAATGACTGAGCTATAGGGGGGTTCAGGGAGTGGACCACCCCCTTGGCTTGAAGGTTTGCGGGGGTTCGAGGGCAGGAGCCCCTAAGGAAAATTTTATGGTCTGCCATTGAAATGTGGCAAAATTAGCGATTAAAAATACTGTAATTTTGTAGTCAATCTGGACTGTTCATTATTAGGTTGTAGATATTAGTCAATAGAGATTATGCTTGTGTACTTTTCCCCTATAAGGCAACCCTCTTCTAAAGAGGGCATTGTATTATGATTGTGGAGTAGTGTGTGTGAGAGACTGAACAAGAGGTTGCTGCGAATGTGTTGCATGTTGTATCCCTTCAATTTGTTGGATGAAATAAAAGAAATGACTGACTGTTTCTCCATGGATGTACTTCATATCGGGTGAACCACATATATTGGTGTTACTCTTGTATTTTGTTCTTATATCATGATCTTGTTTTCTAGCACTTGTATTTTGTTCTTATGTCATGATGCACTTGTAAACATAGTGAAGATAATACCAAGATGGTGTTTATCCATTGAACATTCCTCATATAATCCCTCAAGTTCTGCCATGGATCTATCTATTTATAAGTTGTGAAGAAAGTTTCCTTTTGTGGACCTCTTGCCTCAACTTCAACTGATTGCAATTGCACAAGCGTTTCAGCCCAGGATCTCTTCCTTGCAACAACCATCGGAAGGGGATTTGTATCTGGAGCAGGCGAGACAATTGCACTAGACGCAATGGTGAAATAATGAATACGCTACCTACCAATGTTTTTTGTGAATGCAACAAGATTTAATGGAAATCTGAGTTGCAAAAGCCCTCAGCGTGGAGTATTTTTCTTTTCTTTTTTCTGAGAGTTCCCTCTCACCTGCGATCCCCTCTCTGTGTGCGTTAATCTGAAACCATCCAGTTCATTTCGCCTCTCCATGGCCTTCGATCAAGTACAACCATCCAACCAGAAAGAATGATGGACTTCATATAGAAGAACTCAATCTTTCTGTGTGTGGAGACTCGGAGGCCGCGCGAATGGTATTATGAGGAGTCTTACTGTAAGTAGTATTAATTTTGATGTAGGTGAGTGGATAGACGCACGTGGGTAAGAAAACTGGTTATGAGCTGAGAGTTAAGTGCACTAAAGCAATAGATTCAGATCCCACATATCTGCGTTTTCTTCTTACCTGTAATATTGTATTGATGACAAGATATGGGAGGATTCGATTCAATACGCAAGAAGAGAAAAATTGCATAACGTCGGATTAGGGTTTGTTGTTACTAGGGAAGGGAGAAGGAATGAAATCCCAATGTATACAAATATGCAGGTTTAAGGAGAGAAAAACGTTATGTAGACTTGAGCATGCATTAAAGACAACTCGAATTATGATTTGTTTAAGGTTAAAATATAGACAATGATATGACCCTTGATTTCATATTCCAAGTGGTTTCTTGGACTCCCTTCATTGTGACTTTTCATATACGTGAAGAGTATAAAATATGATAACCCTTAACTAATTAGGTTTCCAACAACTCTCTTTGCCTAAGTATCAAAACTTGTATTACCATAGTTCGCAAAATTATGATTGATTTATCATGGTGAGTGTAATGTACCTTTCTAGGATTAAGTAACACTGAGCAAAATATTCAAGAAAAAACACTGACTAGTTTTAACTAGACTTGCAACAAACATTATCAAAATTTACCTAGTCATTCCCAAACTTGGTATTGAGGTCAAATTTAAGGTTTAGAACACTTGCAACAACCTATTCAAGCTCCCAAATTCGACAACTGCACTTTTGTTGGGCTACATCACGCTTGGGTAGTCTGCTTTGGTAAAACCAAAGGTTTAACGCAATGGCCATAGGATTTATATGGAACCTAATGGATTCTGGTGTATACTGGAAGTGGTTGGACTCATATAAGTCCCAACCAGTGACTAGACACTAAAATAACATATTTGATTCAATTAGATAAGGTTTGGGCTCATTGGGAGAGAATGACTATTCCAAGACTGCACACTAGGGAGATTTCCAACTTAGATCTAAGAACACCGAAGGGTCACGAATCTCAAGACTAAGAATTGGAATGAGTTCAATATGATCATAATTAACAAAAACAACTTACACAACTAAATTTCATGGAGCAGAAGACATTTAATCAACCCTTTTCTAGAAACTAGTCAAATTATATCAAAATCTAGAGCATAGGAAGAAAATACATATGAATATCAAAATTTCTGCATAAATGAAGTTCAGACCTAAAACCAAATATTTCATAGGAAAAGAATTACATCATAGATATTCCAAGAGACCCTCCGTGGTATTCTTAATACATCACATCATTTAATACATCAAATATTCCAATAAAAAAGAGCATCAAAATATGGAATTCGAATCAAACTGATAACCAACTCTTCTTTAGAATTTTGAATGATTTGCAACAAAATAAGAACCTGTAAATAAATTCATCGATATAGGTTGGATTCCTTCTCAATCTCTAACTGAAGAATCAACTAGCTCAACGACAACAGGGGCGCATCTCCTAGCTGGTGACAAGGGGCACATCTCCCAAGTCTCTTGAAAGCTTAGAGCTCTCAAATCTAATGAAAAAATGACCAAAATTTGTGAATGGTGCAGTTTGTCTCCTTTTTATAAACTTGTTAGCTTCTTGGATAAGCTATCTATCTTGTGGACCCTCAAGCCTCATCCAATGCGCCTTCCTTAGTCAAATTGGCAATTGCAGCTTTGTATAGCTTTTCTTGATTTTTTGAATTTTCCTTGCTTTGGTTTTCCTTTCTTTCTTGCTTTTCTTTGATTTCCTGTCTTTTTGCTAGCTTCTTGCTTTTCTTTGCTTTTCTTGTCCTTTTGCCAATTTCGTGCTTTTCATTGATTCTCTTGCTTTGTGCTGCTTTCTTCAAGTTTCCTTCTTTGGGAAGACAACCCCATTGGCCCACCTTATCTCTTATGCACTCTCATGGCCACATGGTCATTTACAACTCATCCAAAAATATATGAATTAATAATTAAAATAAACCAACTATAGACTAACTAAAACTCCAAAGTTATTAACTTAATTAACTAGGAAATGCATAGTCCAAAAAATTAATCCCAAGCACATTATGAATTTCTTCCTAAACCCATAGGGATTGAATTAAACCCATAGGTATTGAATGGGATTTCTTCCTAAACCCATAGGGACTGAATTAAACCCATAGGTACTGAATGGGATAGGGAATCATTCAAGAAGCAACCAAGGAGGGAACACTAGAGTCCTCCCCTCCCAAGATTACTTGTCCCCAAGCCACTACAATCCTGGATGTTGTAAAATCTGTTCACCTTCCCAAGTTGCATCTTCACTGGGAAACCCTTCCCATTGTACAATATACTCCTTCATAGTCCTATTCCTCAACCTCCTCTCTCGGACCTGGAAAATTCTTTATGGAACCAAAACCAAATGTCCTTCATCATCAAGGGGATACAACTCCTTTGAAACGATCACTTGCTGCCTCACCGCCTTCTTAAGACAAGACACATGGAACACAATGTGAATCTTGCTTTCTGGAGGCAACTCTAGTTCATAAGAAACTTCACGATCCTCTTGATAACTTTGTATGGGCCATAGAATCTTGGGTACAACTTTTCATCCCCCTTTGACTTCAATGAAGATTGCTTATATGGCTATAATCTCAAATATAACAAATCACCTTCTTGGAAAGTTCGTTCTGTCCTATGCTTATCTACATTCACCTTCTGTTAGTTTCGTGCAACCTGCAAATTTTCGTTGACTGCTTTGAGGATGTATTGACTCTCTTGGAGCCAATCCTTTGCTTTTTGGGACCTGCAATCCCCAAATATCAGATTTGCAAATGTTGGGGCATCATACCCATATAATACTTTGAAAGTTGTCATACCAATGGATAGATGAAAAGTTGTGTTGTAGCAAAATTCTCCTAAATGTAGCCAGGTAATCCATGCCTTCTGCTGCCCCATGACTTAGTTCCCGAGGTATCCTTTAAGACATTGATTCACCCTCTCAGTTTGTCCATCAGTCTGAGGGTGATAGCTTGTGCTACGATCCAATCTTGTCCCCAACCAATTTGAACAACTCTTGCCAAATTGCACTTGTAAAATTGTTGTCTCTATCATTGATTATGGTTTTAGGTAAACCATGCAACTTGAATACTTCTCGAAAAAAGAGACTAGCAACTTAGCTTGCTACAATAGTAGATGCAATAGCAAACAAATGTGCAAATTTTGTTAGCCTATCAACCACAACAAAGATACAATATTTACCTTGACCTTTTGGCAAGCCGTTGATGAAATCCATTGATATACTCTCCCATTTTGCTCCGGAATGGGTAGAGATTATAAGAGGCCAACATGATGTGTATGCTCCACTTTATTTTGTTGACATGCCAAACATCCTCTTACATGCTCCATCACATTATTCTTTAGGCCTTTTCCATGAGAACCTTTCTCTAACCCTTCTATAGGTTTTCAAGAAACCAAGATGGCCAACTAAGGGTGCATCATGAGAAACTTCTAAAATTTTCATTTTCAAGACCGATTTTGACACCAAGGAGATATGGTCTTTGTGATATATGACATCATTAAGAACCTTGTAAGCATCATCATGTATCATCCCATCTAATTTCTCACATGCAAATTGATTTTTAGAGTACTCTATTGCAAGCTGAGACTTCTAATCAGCAGGAAATTTCATTAGGAAAAGGGTTGGATTCTTAGAAGTGCATTTGCAACTATATTCATTTTCCCTTTCTTGTACTCTATATCAAAATCAACGGATTAGACTTTTTTCACCCACTTTTGTTGCATGCCATTCAACTCTTTTTGAGTAAAGATATGTCTCAAACTATTGTGGTTAGTCTTCATTATGAACTTTCTCCCACTAGGTACTGTCTAAACTTGGTCAAGCCATGTATAATAGCTAGCATTTTCTTTATCATAGATGGATAAATGCTTCTCATGTGGCTGCAATTTCCTACTTTCATAGGCAATCATTAGAGGAAATTTGGGGTCTAAAATGGGCCTTATAAGAAAACGTGCCAAAATAAGTTTTTGTGAGTTTGAATTCAAGAACCAATAGAATTTCAATAAANGGGGTGCCTATTTTGCATCAAGACCGCTCCAATGCCTTCTCCTAAGGCATCACACTCAAGTACAAATGGTTGGTTGAAATATGGGAGTGCAAGTACACGACAATTTCTCATCACTTCTTTCATTTTCTTAAATACTTGCTCAACTTCCTATGACCAGCTGAAAGCTCACTTTTTGGTGAGATATGTTAAAGGTGCTGTTAGCTGTGAAAACCCTTTGACAAACTTTCTGTAATAAGCTTACAAACCAAGGAAGCCCCTCAATTCAATGATGTTCCTTGGACTTGTCCAATCCATGATGCCCTGCATATTTTCCAAATGCACTTTAACACCATCAAGATGTATAGTATCCATTTTGTTGGCATCCCTCTCATCCGTAGGAACCACCAGTCATTTGCCTCATCCCATGGAACTGCCAATCATTTGCCTCACCATCAAGATGTATAATAGCCATTTTGTTGGCATCCCTCTCAACCATAGGGTTCAAGTGAAAGTATGTATCTAATTGCTAAATCCATGAACTAGCAGTGCACTTTGATGAACCATTAAAGTATGGCAGAGAGATCTTACAAATAACATTTCTCAACTCAAAATTTTGGGCAGGAATTCGATTGCTCCCTCTTGGATTGGTTTTGTATTGGGCTTAAGAGAAGTCTTTGAAGGGCGGGGCTCTCCTGCATTCTTCACTCAGAATTTGGTACTCTGCATATCGATCTTACCATGAAACAACTAATTCAATTTGCACTTCAAGATCCTCTCTATGTACCTCAGTGAACTTGGGCATGGTATGCCATGGATGATTCTAGTTGATCTCACTCTTGAATTCATGAGGGCGATTGTGAGGCCCTATCTTTGAAAAGATAGACCCATCATGGATCTTCCTTTCCTTATGTTGAGAGCCACTGCTACTACCTTCTCCATCTTTGTTTCCTAGGTTCTTGGACATGAATTCTTTGGTCTCTTGTCCTAACTAAATGATATTATGAGATATCTCTTGCACTCATTTCAACATGCTTTGTTACAAAAGGTCTGAATTCATCTTTTTCATCCATGTTTGACATTTGTTTCTCTCCTTGGATCTTGCCTTCAGTAGAGTCAACCTCTTCTTCTTCAACAAGAGGATGTTCCGTCTCCTTTATTTTAGGTGATGATTTTTTTTATTGGAATCATTAATGATTATTAAGAGAAGGTACAAAGTGCCATGCTTTGATTCCACTGTAATATACTTTTTATAGGATTAAGGCACACTAGGAAATATATTGAAGAAAAAACACTAACTAGTTTTAACTAGACTTGCAACAAACACTACCAAAATTTACCCAATCATTCCTAAACTTGGTACTGAGATCAAATTGTAGGTTTATAACACTTATAGAAGCCTATTCAATCTCCCAACTTCTACATCTGCACTTTCACTGGGCCACATCACGCCTAAGTAGACTCCTTTGGTAAAACTAAAGGCTTAAATGTAATGGCCCTAGGATTTGTGTGGAAATCAATGAATTTTGGTGTATAATGGAAGCGGTTGGACTTATTTAAGTCCCAACCCACTGATTAGACACTAAAATAACATATTTGACTCAATTAGATAAGGTTTGGGCTCATTGGGAGATAATGCCAATTTCAAGACTACACACTACAGAGATTTCCAACTCACATCCAAGAGCACCCAAGGGTCACGAATCTAAAGACTCGGGCTTGGAATGAGTTCAATATGGTATTAATTAGCAACAACTTACAGAACTAAATTTCATGGAGCAGAAGACAATTAATCATCTCATTTACAAAAACTAGTCAAATTTTATCAAAATCTAGAGCATATGGAGAAAATACATATGAATATTAAAACTTTTACATAAATGAAGTTCACATTTGAAACCCAATATTTTAGAGGACATCAATTACATTAGAGATATTCCAAGAGACCTTCTGTGATAGTCTTAATACATCACGTCATTCAGTACATCAAATATTCTAATAAAAAAGAGCATCAAACTATGGAATTCGAATCAATTGGATCAACAACTCTTCTTCAAACTTTTTGAATAATATGCAACAACATAAGAACTTGTAAATGAACTCACTGAGATAGGTTGGATGCCTTCTCCTCAATCTCTATCTAAAGAACGAGCTCAATGACAATAGGGGAGCATCTCCCAGTTGGTGACAAGGGGCACATCTCCCAAGTCTCTTGAAAGCTTAGAGCTCTTAAAGGGAATGAAAAAATGACCAAAAGTTGTGAATGGTGTACTCTGTCTACTTTTTATAAACTTGTTAGCTTCTTGGATAAGCTATATAGATTGTGGACCCCCAAGCCTCATCTAATTCCTTTCTTGTATTTTTTCTTCTTTTGTTTCTTTTCTTTGATTTTCTTGTCTTTTTGCCAGTTTCTTGCTTTTCTTTGCTTTTCCTGTCTTTTTATCGGTTTCCTACTTTTCACTGATTCTCTTGCTTTGTTTTCTTCAAGTTTCTTTCTTTGGCAAGGCAGCTCCATTGTCCCACCTTATCTTTTATGCACCCTCTCCACCTTATCTCTTATGCACCCTCCTGGCCACATGGGAATTTACAACTCATTCAAAATCATATCAATTAATAATTAAATCAAACTAACTATAGAATAACTCAAACTCCAAAGTTATTAACTTAATTAACTAGGAAATGCATAGTGCACAAAATAATCCCAATCACATTATGAATTTATTCCTAAGCCCATAGGGGCTGAATGGGCTAGGGAATTGATTAAGGAGCCACTAAGGAGGGAACATGACAATGATATCTAAACTCTTGTTTGTTGGTGGGTTTTTTCCATTGTACAATTGCATGGTATTCACTGTTCCTTATGATGATCAATGTAGTAGAAATGTTTGCATTGACATTTTTCATGATGCTCTTTGTTGGGATGGATGCTTGAAGTATTCTTGTTGATCCTCAACACTTTTTCCTATAAGCATATTTATTGAATGATTTTCAACGTCAACATGTGTTTTCCATTATCTTTCTTATTTCATAAAGAACATTCCTTGACCACTTATGCTTATGCTTGTTTAAATTCATGTTGCTTATTTGATTATGAAGAGGTCTGTGTGAAGGTATTTGGGAGGTTCTAATTTTGAAGTGCTCTTTGTAAATAGCCTGTAAAAAATGGACAACATTTTATGTGGTAGTTAATCTTGATTTCAACAATATTCACGTAAAGTATGTATTTGAGGCATCTTTTCCAAAACCTTCACAAGGGCCAATTCATACACTAGATGTGAGATGGATGAAGTTTGGCATTGAGGTGGGATAACAAAAATGTCCCTTTCTTACCAAGATGTTAGCATTCATAATTGCTTTTACACTTAGTCCATAATTTAGTATTTTTTGTTGGAGCATTGTCATTTGTAAGACATCTTTCCCAAATCTTTAACATGTCCAATTTATATACTCATAGAAGGACATAAGAAGTTGTCATTAAGGTGAGATTATCATAATGTCTAGTCTTTACTACTAAGTCAATCCGAAGGGGAGATGTTAATGTATCATATTAACTTGGGTATTATTATAACTATATATCAATTTTAATATAATATTTTATTATTATATTAACATTAAATTGGAGTGACATTGAAAGGTCACAGTCCCTTATTATTGCATTCTATAATTGGGTTATTTTTTATTGTATTATATCACCCTAGAGAATTGAGCTTGTTAATTATTTTCCCTCAAGCATGTATCGTGTGTCATCATGTAATGTGATTGTGTGGAGCTAACATATTAAAGAGTTATATCATAATAAGGAGGATTTGCTTAGGTTTCCCCAATCCATATCTAATGAGGAGTTTGGCTCCTTGAGAGAAGCAAATCTCTCTTATCTTTGAGGAAAAGCAAGTAGTAAATTGAGGCCATATAAATCATCTCTATGGAAAACAAAGTTTGAAAATGAGTAAAGATCACAACATTCCAATAAATATTCCAACCTACCATGTATATTCCATTGTATAGTTTGTACAAGTGTCATAAGTCACTAAAAACCAATGTGAGGTTATCCTCTACTATGTAGTACTTGTGGATAGAATGTAATATTATGAGCATAATGCTAAACAAATTGATATACAATGAAAATATAAAACAGAAGTTTTAGCAACAAAATGAGGAAACCAATATGGGAAAATCCAATAAGAATATGGGAAAAACCAATATGGGAAAATGTAATAAGAAGGTGAGGAATATGCCTTGCTCTTGTTTGCTCAAATGAAGATGCTCACTATGGATTTGCAATACAATGTGCTTAGTTGCTACAAGGTCTTCTTTATTTATTATGCTCATAATGCCTCGTTTCTTTGGTTTGCTCATCTATGAACAATAAATCAATACAATATTAAGAAAACCCCTTTTGTTCCTTACGGTTCATGTCTTGATAGCGGTTTAGGTTTAGGGTTAGGGCTTATGCATTCCTCAATTCTCAATTAGGGTTAGGGTTTTAGACCCTAGAATATAATTGAAAGTCCATATGTGTCGTTAATGGCGTCTAATGTGGCAACCTCTTGGTTAAGTGTTAGTAAACGAATCACTCAACATGCATGAGGTATAACTTGTATGGGTTCTAATTGAGGCGATATTTGGATTATTAGAAAGATCTTGGCATGTAGAACTACATCATAGGGCCAAGAACTTTGTATGAAAATTTTGACATAAAAAAGATCGTTTAATGCCCATATAATGCTTTGAAAGTTTCAAGACCCCAAATAACCAAAATATGCTTTTCCCCTAAAACGAGCTTTAGTACAAATCCCTAGCTCCAATTTTCCACTCAAAAAGTACCAAAACATATGATAAATTATATAGTGCATTTTGGATCGATAAAAAAACCTCAAAAATTAGAAGTTAAGTGGTAAGAAGACCTTAAAGAGAAGCAAAAAAGATAAAGCTCTAGGAAAGAAAAACTCTTCAAAAGTGAAAAGTATTCATTTGTTAAGTATTGATTAATTTCTATTTGTAATGCCTCCTTCAAAATTGTAACTAAGTTGTTACCCTCTAGGATTAAACCCCTCCTCTTCTTTATCTTTGAGAAACATAGGGTCCCCATCAAATGATTTATGGTAATGATATTAGGTGAAAACATGAAAGTGAGTAACACTTTTTGGCGCAAGGCATAATGAGGTTGTGCAAAAAGTCAACAAAACTATAGGTTGAGAGTTTTATAGTCTGTTAGTTGAGAGTTTGAGTTTCTAACCAATAGAATTACAAAAAACTCAAACTCTTGGTCGAAATATTTTCTTGGTTGAGAATTTTTGTTCAACCATAACAACAAATTCCGCATTAGTGTTAAAAAACCCACAACTTCAACATGGGAAACCCCAACAAAATTTGATGATAATCTATCATACCTACTACCAATAGATTCATCTTTAAATATAGTTTGGAATGAGATAATGATTTTCAATTTTTGTTAAAATTGTTATTTTTTAATGATTTTGTTCAAAATTTTCTCTTAGGAGTTTTATTGTTCTCAAAATCATTTGAAATAAAAATTCAGTATTGATATAAATCACAATAGCAAACAAATAGAAAATCCATAGTTCACTTCCTTGCATTGTTATTTTTGAAAGGATATTTTTAGGTTTTTCAGTCACATAATCACATTAAAAGCAAAATTGGTGCCCACATAAATATATCGATATGACACCAATTTTTTGTTTTATTCTATTTTGGTAAATAATAAAAAATAGTACATAAATCTGAAATATCAAAAGATAGAGTTAAAACACTAGTACAATTTGTGTAGATTAAGAACATAATTTTTGTTTTCACCCAAATTGAAATTCCATCTCTAAAAAACTAGACAACTACATAGGACATTTATCATCTTTACCTAAAATTTTAAGCAGATGCAGTTAATAACCCTCTATGTGTGTGTGTGTGTGTCTCTCTCTCTCTCTCTATATATAATTCGATTATGAAGGTAATATGATTCTCTACAAGTTTTGTTTCTACTTCAACGTGATTTTTCAAAGAAGCTATGAGTTTAGAAGGGTTGAAGTTGAAGAAACAAAAACATTTGTAGTTTTCTTTGTGAAAAACAAGAAAAAGTATTATCCATTTTCATGTTTCGTCTCTTTATATTTCAATAGCAACAACATTCCCGTAAATATAATAAAGCGAATATCATGTTGTTGAAGTTAAATATGACAATGCTTTTGACCATGTAAATCAACAATTTTTAGCCAACATTTTGTAGTATTTTGTCTTTTAAAACCCTTGGACATATTGTGTTAAAGATATCAATTGTATGGGTGGAAACCTTGGTTAATGGAAGTTCCATTGTTTCTTTAAATCCAAAAGTGGTTTTAGACAATATTTCCCTTAGTCACCTTATCTCTATGCTATGTTGGTAGAGATCTTGGGAAGGATCCTAGGTCTCTAGAGGAAAAGGGAAAATTAAAAGGGAACATTATTTAAGAGAGATAGGGTTGAATACCTTTTACTTCATAGATGGAACGTTATAGTGGAAAGACCACCCACTATTATAATGAAGAGATTGAAGGAAAAACTAGAAATCTTCATCAACCTCAACTCAAAAGAAAAATTAGAACAAAAAGTGTTGTGTATGCTACGATCACCCAATATCGATAACTTAAACGAATTTTGGATATCCTTGGGTGTGAAAATTTCAATACTATTGAAAATTACTTGATCCTAACTTGGTCTCAAGTTCCTCTATGTCACGTCCCCAATCCTCTAATCGGTGAAGAGGACGCGACTGACAGTAACTAACCCAGACAATATAGTCCCATGTACATCATAATAAAATGCATGGAAAATAAAACATACACAGAAGTATAAACATACAATTATATAGTGGAAGCATTCACATTCATCCAATACATTCAACATGTTCATAATAATTAATAAATAAATACACGAGTATAGATCAACACATAGATACTTATCTTATGAAGAAGCTCATCCCACAACCAGCTATGTCGCTATAACATTCCACCCAACCATAGGCCAGTGCGCTCATCAATCTCTTAGCAACACTGCCACCCCCGAGCTGGGCATGATTCCCACAAGGAATAAGGGAACACTAGCAGGAACACACATAGCCAAGGTTTATCAGAAATTCAGCTAAGCAAACACAGTTGGGTTTATCAGGCTACTCAGCCAAGCCAACAAAGTTGGGTTTATTAGGCTATACTGGAGCTGGAAAGGTTGAATGCTAAGCTAGTGAGCTCAATACAAGAGGTATTTACACCTACACCAGAACTATCCTGACTTCTAAGACATACACATACCCAACACATGGAAGCATCCCCTTCTCTGCTATGCAGTCCCTCGGGCCATGCCTTCCCTTCCAGTGCTATTCAGGGGGTGCAGAGAAGAAATTCAGCCCTCTAGCTCTGTCTGTGAGGCTCTTGCACGCACTAGGTTTGTCAAGCAAGATCAAATCCTATTTCCACTCCAAATATAGTCCACAGACCAACAACCATATACACACAAAAATAACAGCGCTAGGACTGAAGGGAGAACACCGCAGAGACCAAAATCAGGTGTGGAAAATGGGTAAAAACAACTCAGACTATGCCAGTCGATTTCCAGAGTCGTTCATGGCCCTATCGTGGCCAAAACAACTCACATCATCCCAAAATTCATGGAGAGGATAAAACAATCTCCCAACCTGCGTAAGATGAAGATCACGACCCCTTCCAATGTGAAGGAATTCAGACACACTGACCAAAAATTGGGAAAGGAGAATGCAAAACACAAATGTCTGCCTGAGGCCAAACTTCATCCTGCGTGAGTGTGGAATTCTGTTCTCTTCCCACGTGAGGAGCTGAGTGCGACCTACCTCTTTGGGGCATGCGTGCGGTCAAAGGATTGACAGTCCTGCGAGAGATGACAAATGTCTATGCATTCGTCCCCCAAGGGCAATAACTACCCAACCAACTCATGGGGAATTAATTTGGGTTGATGAATAAGACAAGGGAAGGTAGTTGGTTTAGATGGGTTCTCCTTTTGACACATGGCTTTTCCCCAATGGCCCCAAAGGTTAAACACCCCCCCTTATCCTTAGGAATCATGCCCGCATCTCTTTTAATGTTGCATTGACATAGCTGCTTGTGAGTATTTTAATTAAAATGCATAAGTACATGGTGTCCATAATTATAATGTGCATGGCTATCAAAAAATACCATCAGCATCGATTTTAATCGCCGAACATAAAACGATAAATCAATGGTGGGGATTTTGCTTTTAGCTCCACACCATGATTAATTACAATATACACATCATATACATTTAATGCAGCCGAGGTCAAAACTGGGGTGTTACACTCTAAATCACATGCAAGTTATTTATGACATGAAACACATGATATCGATTCACTTCTTATAACTCAATATACCACACATAAAACTAATCACATATGTTTTTTCTCAAATACCCTAGAAACCATTGCTAGAAAACCAGTGAGAGAGATAGTAGATTTTATTATCTTCAATCAGTTTTACAATAGCTACAAAATATGAATCCAATATAGACTTATCTCTGAGCCAACATGCTCTGATGCTCAACTATGATCTCTAATGGATAGTTGGGTAATGTGCCCATCTGATTGAGTATTCTCCTCTCTTTGACTGTGTCTCTCTCTGACTAGGGACTCTCGCCCCTCTACTACTGGATCACTGTCTTGGTGATGCCCTCTCTCCAACTGATGAACTCTATCTCAGAGCTCAACTCCCTTTAGTGAATTACACCCCTTTGCTCAAGAATACACCCCCTTTGTCAACTGAATGCTCTGCAGCTGGAATTAATCTCTCATAGAAGAAGTATTTTCCTCTAATGTATCCTCCCTCTACTACATATCAGGTGTGCTATATGTCTTCTTAGATCAACACCCTCACTCCACAAGAAACTATGCTCTCTGCCCAAGAATGTGCCTACGTCTCTCATGTAAGAATTCACCCTTCTCATGCAAGGATTCACTCCTCTCATGCATTGATCCGTCCTTTCTTGTGTGCTCAGTCTCTGAGCTCTCAACTGATGAATCTCTTTCCTTAGAAGGTTCCTCTCTGCCTCAGATCAATTGTGCTCAATCTATCCCATATATGCTCCCTTTCTTTGCTCTAGAATGCACCCTTCTTTAGTCAAGAATGCGCCATATACTCATGCAATGATTTCCCCTCATGTAGTAACTCGCTTAACTTGTGTAGATAGGCCCTCTACTCAACACTGTCAAGGTGAATGCACTCCCATCTGCCTTTGCTCTCTTTTATAGGATTTTGGTGATTTTTTGTGTTCCAAAACCCTAACCTCCTTTTCATTCACATTTAGATCTCATGCTCATGCATCATGCATATCTCATTCACATGCATCATGCAAATCACACTACTACATTCAGTTTTGTATTCGTTGAATACATATGGTAAAGGTCTCAGAAACCTCAACATGTTTCCACCACTGGAACCATGAAAATTGGTAGATTATATCTCATACTCTACATCAATTCCTATATTGATAATAAACCTTCATGCTAGGCATCAATACATGAAGTACATCTTAAGATACAAATCTTAACATTGGGCCCCAAAAGAAGTGTATAGAAAACCTTAGTTTTTAATGAATTCAAAGCATATCTTAGGATTTCGCCGTAGATAAATTTAAAAGAAAATTGAGACATTGCAAAGTTCGAATATGCAAGAATAGATTACTATAATATATACCAAAAATCAATGTCAAATATAGAAGATATGCCAAAATATCATACCGAAGAATCTTAGTGACCCTCTTGTGTTGCCCTAGGGATGATAACCTATTTCCAAAAAACAATTCAAACTATGGCGATTTGTATTAATATGGAACCACCCCCAAATGAGATACAGGTTCCACGTATCAACTTCATAAATGATGGTCATCATTTCTTTCTCATATATAGACTTGCCCAAATTTTTGTCACACAACCGTGTAGTAGTGAATTCCAAGGGACATATCTCTTGCATCAAAACAATGTTGAGACCTTTGCATGAGGCATCACATTCCAAGACATAAGTTTTAGTAAAATTAGGAACTATTAAGACGGGTTAGTACACATGGCTTCCTTTAAATATGAAAAGGCATGCTTGATGGCTTTGCTCCATGCAAATATATTGTTCTTAAGTAGGGTTGTTAAGAAGGGGGGAATTTTGTCAATAAATTTTCACAAAGTTTCTCTAGTAGTCAATAAGTCCTAAGAAATCACATAAACTCTTCATGGTTTTGTGGCATGGCCAACCTTGCATCACCTCAATTTTAATGGGATCCACTCAGACCCCATTTTAGTTAACAACAATGAGCCAAATTTCTACCTCGTTTGCACCAAAAACACATTTGGAGTGTTTAATGAACAAATGATGGCCTCGAAGGAGTTGATAGGCTTTAGTAACATGCTCCACATGGGCATTCCAGTTTTTGTTGTAGATCAAGATATTAACAAATAATACAAGCACACAATTATTTAGGAATGGTTGAAAATATTGTTCGTGAGACTCTAAGAGTTAGACGGGGCATCACAAAGTCCAAATCCATCATTAAAAACTCATAATGGCCTTCATGTGTGCATAAAACTATCTTATGAATGTCCTCTTTCATTCAAATTTGGTGGTTTCTTTAATGAAGGTAGAGTTGAGCAAAGAGCTCGACACCATGGAGGTATTTCAAGAGATCATGAATAACTAGGATGGGAAATTTGTCTTTGATTGTCAACTTATTAAGAGCATGAGAATTATCAGGATGCATGTGCTAATTTCCTTCTTTATTCAATAGCATGATAATTGGTGATGATTACATACTAGTACTAGGATGAATAACACTTGTGTTGGTTTCTACTACCTATTACAGTCAGTATTCACAATCATTCTCACAGTTAGATATAACAAAATTTAACAATGGCATGAACACAATCACACAATACACAAAAATGATCCTGGAAAACCCTTTACAAATAAAAACTATCAAACCTGTGAGCTTTACCTTTAATCTATTACCAACACTTTTAACAAGTGTTTACAACATTGATTTACAAGATCACAATAGCTCAAACATGAGTTCACTTACAGTTACTTTTAACTCATACAAGTTCTCTTACAAGTGCTTAGTACCTTTATCCTTTCACATTACATCTAATTTATAGATGTAATACTCTAATTCATAATAATCGAATTACTTATATCTAATTGCTCCATTAATGACTATCCATAACTTCGTAACAAATTTTAGTTATTCTGTATTGTTGAATTGACTTAGTCAACCTTGGTCAAATTCCAATCGAGCTCCTCATTGTCCAAGTGTTCGATAAATTCTTTCCCTCTTTATGCTCATCGACTTCGCATAGACCAGTAGTGGTCATCGACCAACCGATTATTCTAGTCATCCCATCAACTAGACTTCCACCATCTGTCGACTTTTATTCCAGTCGACTGTCGAATTCGACCATTAATTTAAATGCAAAGAATATATCATTCCCAACAACTCTCCTACAACAATTATTGAATAATCTTTTCAAATTAATTCCAGGCAAAATGGTACCTCTAAGGATGCACATTCGATGGTTGACAACTTGGGATCAAGGATATAATGTGGTAATGATCACCACATGAGGGGGTTAAGCCATATGGTGTTTCAAAGACTTGTTGATGTTTGGCTAAGACCAACTACAAGTCAAGCTGAATTTCCTATGTGGGGCTATCCATTACTTGGATGACATTGAATTGGTAAATAATGCCTCAATGACATTTCTTCACGGGCCTCTCCATAATGTGAGAGCTCATAATTTAAACGGATCTTTATTGATTCCATTGAGGGTATGTGTATGGCTATTTTAAGTGAAGTTCATGTATACTTCCTTGAAATCCATGCTAACCAAATCCAAAGTGCTTAACCATTTTGGCCCCAGAACTACAAGAGATGATACTCCCTTATTTAAATTTTTACTTTTTCACATCTACCACCACATTTCATCATACTGTCATTAGCTATGATATTTTGAAAATTATGCACCAATGAAGATAACAATGGGTTTCTTCAATGACTCTCCTATGAATAAAATTTTGGGTGTTTCCATTTTCAATTGGAACAATCACTTTTTAATTTTTTTATGTAACCTATCAAGTTTGAGGGGTAGAATGTTAAATAAAGCATGGAGGGAATTCATGGGTTCCTCCCTAGAAGCTTATGGGGTTGGTTCTTCTTGAGAGGCAATGTTTGTGCTATTGATATTGCGAATGCCATCCATTGGTAGGTCCTTTGACTGGGTGGGAGTGGACATATTGATTTGAAATAAATTTTTTTCATTACATTAATGTTTGAGAACCTACCTATCATTACAATTATAACAAAGTTTGAGGCATTGAATTTTTTCCATTTTTGTTGGGGACAACCTATGCACTTTCAAGGGATGAGAAGGTGAGGGGGATTTAGTAGGGGTAGTAAAGGGGTGAGTGCGGGGAATGAAAGAGGGTCTTTTACCTTGCACAATTATCACTTCTTGAGCTCATTGAGTGACATCCAACCATGTGTTTAGGAATTGCTTCATGACTTGAGTTCTAATATCTTCCATGAAAAAAAATTTGCTTCATGCTTTCGCTTCCTCCTCTAGGCCTTCTTCTTCTTTCCTCCAGTCGCATGTTTTTTGTGCAGTGAATCACAAGATATACCCATGGTTTAAAAAATGGCTAGAACATCTAAAAATCGCTTGCAAGCTTGGAATGCATTGTCTCCTAGCCTCAACCACCCCACCTCTCCACTTACCTCACAACACATTTTTGAACATCCTAGGCATACAACAATTCCTGTGAAAGTTGTCCCATGTTCCATGCTTTGTCTTACAACTCAAAACTGTTTCCTTTGCACACTTTCCATGGCTAGGACAAGCTTCAAGACCATGGATTGAATCCTACCTTGAAAATATTTTCGAAGTGGGTCTGCCTTTTGCACTCTTCGCCTCAACGTAGTGGACAAACTACTAAGACACATATTCAATAAATGAATCTAAGTTTTTTCCAAGCCAGGGGAAGGAGAAACTTTACCACATCTTTCAAGGTCCAAGGGCGAATGCTAATTGGTACATGTTAGATACATGGGTCACATCATTAAAGCCTGTAGTGAATTGTTAAATGGTCCTTGGTTTCAAAACAGTTATCCAAATCTGTTGTATAATACATTGTATTTGATCGAGCAAGTATTGCATCTAAAGGATTGTACCTTTTTTAATACATATGCTTCATTATAATGGTATCATTGCATCAGTTTACATCTACATGTTGTATGGTCTACTTAACATTGTAAAGTTCATATTATTATATTGAGATGATAATATTGCTATCTTTGCATCGTCTTCTTGTTTGAAGTATTTTTTTCTATAAAGGTGCATTCTTAGAGAATAAGTGGATGAAATAATTTTAGAGGTAAAGGAGGTAGACATAATCATGTTTAGAGATTTGATCTTTACTACGTCCATTGTGGTAAGAATGGTCATGATGTAGAGCATTGTTGGGTTTCATGGGAGAAGATCATATAAAAGAAGAAAGAGGTAAATCTCATGAATTAAGTAATGTAATGTCCCTTCTTGGAATTTTTGGAGAAATGCACAAATTGGGCAAATTCAGGCTTAACTAGTTATGACTCTAGAGGGTTCCAACTTTCACCAAATGGCACTGAATTTGAAAGGTAATAGTATGAAGAGTCTTAAAAATACCAATGTGGTTTATCGACACTTTGTATCTGACTTTAGACCTCTGCAACTTCATTTGGGGTTAATGACAAAAAGGGCAAGATTACTAGGAAATTGTGATGAAATTCCCCCGAGGGTGTAGTCAAAAAGGGCTTCCCAACTCATGTACAAACCTCCCAAATTTATAAGAAGATTATGGGGAATAATATAATAACTCATGAAATTGCATCACACATTTTTATTAGTTCTGCAAACTGGTTATAGAGTTCCACATTCGTTTGATAACTTTCATTGATATTGCTTATGGGGAAATTGCATAACTAGCTCGATTTTGACATATGAAAGGTAGAGTTAAAGGTTCATATCAGGATGTTACATATATACACCATATAAAGGATACAATTTTTCTCCCAAAAACTATTAAACACCAGAGAAATCCCTTCATACAAGTCTGTAATACAACTCATTCAATATGGGAGTCAAATACATGAAAACTAGTGATTTAATAGCATGGAGTTGCAAGAGTTTCACATATGGATTTCTTGGATTTCGACCCACAGAGCACGTGGAAATTAAATTAAAGAGTAAAATGTCATATATGTCTATCACAACATCATCAAACTCAAAGAACATCCATGATACAAATCTAATATAAAACTACTTCAGGATTGAAGCTAAAATCCATGAAAACTAGTGATACAATGGCATGAGAATGCAAACTTTTCACACATGAGTTTCTTGGATTTAGAGCTTCATATATAATGGGAATGAAATTAAATGGAATTAAAAAATATATGGCTTCCACAACATCATCAAACTCATAGAAATTTCCTCATACAAATATGATATAAATCTATTTCAATATTGAAGCCAAATCCATGAAAACTAGTTATTCAAGAGCATGGGGAATGCAAGCCTTTCATACATGTATTTCTGATATTTCAACTTACAGTGGATATGGAAATGATATTACATATCCATACATAATATTCCCAATATTGGGCATCAAATATCCTCAGCAAAGTGCAAGCACCACTCCAACAAGTGCACCATCAACACGAGAGTGTGGGGAATGGAGAAGAAGAAATGAGAGAATAGGGAGATAGATGAGAATTCGACTGTATGGACATTAAAAATAAAAATAAAACAACATAATTAAGATCCAATGAGAGGTATGAATGGGCTCTCCATCAACCAACTTGGAAAGGAATCCAACTCCCTCGAAATTGGTTCACAAGCAGGGAGAGTGAACACTCACTGTGCAATGAGCAAGCAAAAAATCTCCAAAATGAAAAAGGCCAATTAACAAATGATCAAAATATATTCTCATTCCTCATGGAATCATTTTATTAACTTCACGAGGTATCCTAAGGTCGAATTTCCCTCCATGGGATTCCTCCAACTCATTTTAGTGGTTTAGTAACTCTCATGACACTTGTCTTCCTCTTCATGCTCCAATTCTTTCCCCAATTCGAATGGTTGCCTCCAATCCCAAATTAAACCTCTTGGTGGATATTTTTATCCCTGCCATGTCATATTTTTCATATGTCTGCAATTAGGTCTGAATTTGTCATACTTGTCATAGAAGAAGCAGAAAAAGAGGCAAGTGTCCATAGCTTGGACACATTAATTTTGGATTTCTCTATGCTGACCTTGCCGCATATATATTCCATTCAGCATGTCACTGCCACAGAAGTCAGAATCTGGGAAAATGTGGCTGCATAGTAGGCAACCAAGGAAACTAGGAAAGCAAAGGCGCGTAAGCAAGTCATAAAGCACCAGAAGGAAGACCTAGAGGCCCAAGCCCAAAAGCAGGCTTCACTGGAACAAGTTATAAAAGAGGCAGCCACGAACTGTCAGATGAGGAGGAAAAATCCGAGGCAGAACCTGTGCACCAATTGAGGTGGTTATCCAAACTGGATGCAGACCTAAAGAAATAGGTTTAGGAAATGAAAACCAACCAGCAGGCGAGCATGCCCCTCGAAGTGCTGCAGCAAAGGAAAGAATCAACAAATAAAGCTGTTGGCTGACTTAGGGAAGCCGAGAACATCTGCACAAAGGAGGTGAAAGCAATTGCCGTGACATGGGAGCAGCTCATCGATGATGAGACTGCAGAACAACTTGTCGACCAGGCACTACAAGTAGACCTATAGGTACTAGCGGTGAAGGAAGAGATTAAGAAGCTGCCAACCAAAGAGAAAATCACCAAAAAGCTGAGCTCAAGCAACTCCAGGACAAGGAAAGAATCTTGTGCGACCAGGAAAACATGTGCAATAAGGAGATGACTGAGAAGCAGGCCGAAGCTGAAAGGGTGACAGGGCTAATTCAGCTTGTCCAGCAGTGAATCAACGAGTTCACATAAGCACTGGACAATATGTACTTGGAACACCCTAGTGCCGAAAGAGTGCAGGAATTGGAGTAATAGGCAGAAGAAGCATGCTGGGAGATAGAATGGCTTACTCCCATTTTTTCCCAATTCAATAGAAGGTTGGAGGCACAGAACAATCTGCGCCAGAAGATGCACCAGAGGATCTACAAGAAGAGGAAAAAGAAGAAGAGGAACATGAATAAGACGAGGAAAAGGAAGTCGAAGAGGGACAGGAAGAGGAAGAGGATCAAGAAGAATGCCATCAAGAAGACCCTGCGCATGCACAAGAAAAACCTATGGAAATAAAATCTTCAGATGAGGCCGAAGAAGAAATTATATAACCCCAAGCTTTATTGTCTAAAGTTTTTCTAAGTATAGGATGAGGCTGTGGTGTAGGAAGCACCGCCAAAAAAAAATAAAAAAAATACAAGTGACAAAATGCGCAAGAGAGGAAGCAGGGGAAAGGCGCAATTTGTTTTTCAAAAGAAGCGGTTGTGCATGTCGTGCTACCTGCTATGTCCACTGCTTAGTGGCTTGGGACAAGCCACATGTGAGTGTTGGGGGCTTGTTGGGATTGGGGAAAGCACGCAGGAAATAAGCGCAAAAGAAGAAACATACAAGAGTCAGTTCGCAGCACAAGCACAAGCAAGGAAACCTGTGCGAATAAAGGAAACTGTGCAAAAGAAGAAAGCTGCGCAGAAGAAGGAATATGCGCAAGATATGTCACCTGCATGGAAGTGGGAAGTTGCACGGAAGGAAGATGCTACAGGGTAAAATAGTAGAACAAGTGCAGAATAATGAGCGAAAGCGACAGGGCGATCATGGGTGCTGGAGTCGGCTTAAGTCGACGGATGCCACACAAGTGAAAGCACACTGTAAGTAAGGTCGTTAGTGCCTCATGTCAAGTAGTGATCACCACAGTTGTATCCTTAGGGGTGGTTGATGGTGATAGTTAATAGACTGCTTGTATGCAGTTGACCCCGCGTGTTCATGTAAAATAGTATAAATAGGAGGGATTCAATAGTTAGAGGGTTGGTGAAGGTTGCTTTTTGGTTGGTCATTGTTGGGTAATGGTTGGTTGTAGTTGCTTCTATGAATATTATTGTGTTATGTTGGTTTTTTAGTCTTAGTTGCTTTTGAAGGGTTAACAGAGGGGAGATCTCTGAGAGATTAGAGTGAAGTTGAGAGATCTGAGTAGTAGAGTAGTCGAAAGTCTGCAGGATGCACTCAGAGTTAGTGTAGTACAAGAGAATCTCTGCTAGAGAGGGCAATCCAGGCCATTTGCGGATCACTAGATGGTAGTGGTATATTAGGATAAATAAGATAGAGAGCATGAGAGCAAGAAAGAGTCTGATCCGAAAGCTAGATCTAGGAAAGTCTGCAGTCAAATGCAGGCTGAAGGCACCATATATTTCTCATGTCAGATGAAGAGCGCCTTGTGGTTTTTCCCAGATGGGTTTCCAGGTGAACTCTCATGTGTGTTGATGATTGAATGCGTATGGTTGTTTATGTTTCTATCTGCTTATGCTTATGATGCAAGTCCTGTCATGATTGAATGAATGTCTCACTATCAATAAGGGCCCAAATGCATGAATAGGTTATTACATGTTGCTTCTTAGTATTAGTTATGTCTATGGCACAAGCTCTGTCACGCGTCTGTATGTTGCGCCTGTCTGTTAGCTGCTTTTATATTCTGCTATGCTTAAAGTACTAAGACCGAATCTATGTCGCGTCGTTAGTAGTTAGTAAAATATATGAGCGGTGTGCGCTACAGTTCGGTGGAAATGACTTCGTCCTCGTTGTGCATTTACCAGCATTATCATTTACATGCATCAAATATAAACATTACACATTGAAATAGAAAAGAATACTTATCTTTATCCAATGCAGATCCAAGCAACTAGTTGTGTAAGAGCGATTTTACACCCAACCATAGGCACTTTGTCTAGCATATACTATTTCTATTGAGAGACCACCCCCAAGCTGGCTATGAGGCCGCGAGAGAGAAGAAAATAGATACGTGCTTCTCTCTCTCAGCTCAAAACCCACTCTTCTCTCTATGCTTAGCCAAATTATCAAATAGAGGTCTACATGGATCTCACTCAACCCTCAAAAATTTAGCTTCCATAATACCTTCCCCACACAACACCCTTATTGGCTCACGTATCCCCTTCACCGATCCACAGTTCTCTTGGGTGATCCATCTTACCGAGTGCTTCCTGTGTGTGTATAGAAGAATACCAACTTGATAAATGTTGTTGGAGAACCACCTCCAACCTTAATTCATGTATTTTCAAGCATTTAACAACAACAAATTCAAGGGGTAAGGGTTCCTAGCTTTCCCAGTCCCTCTGCTTACCTACAACCATTAGTTTTTCCTTCCAAATTTGTTGTCCTAGCTCCAAATTTGAGTTTATGGGTTATATGCAGTTGCTAAAGGTTATGAAAAAAAATGGAGAGCTTTGCATAGTTTAGATTTTCATAAGAATGAGATAATTAGGGTTGACTCCAAGGGATATGAGAAAATGGTGAAAATACAATTGACATTACTTCTAGCATTAGAAGAAAGTACTCTTGATTGCTGCATACTGAATTGTGATTTGTGATATAATTGTCACAAAATTGCAGTCAACCCCAACCCTATTCTTCAATAACTACATGAGGTGACTTTTCCACCAACCTCGCACGTGCACTCAATGATTGGAAAATAGTCAAAAAAAGAGAAAATTGGATTATTCATGGCACATGTCAGATTTTTGGATGAGTTCTAATTTTGACACTTTGTAGCAAGGATTAAATTCCCATAGGCCCCCTTTCCTTTTCCCCTATGGTGGAATCATATCCCCTTTGGTTCTCTTTACACAACCATTCTAGTACAATTTTATTATTTATGTACAAAATATTTACATATATTTCAAATTGGCATGATAAGCCAAACACGTAGTCCAAATAAAATATCTACATCATACAATCCTAACTATTAATTAGTCGATCATTGACCTTAAGCTCTGCACAAGGAATCCATACTAGCATATTTACATGATTTACATAATTTTGGTTAAATACATTCCAAGTCGAAACCAGGGGTATTATACCAACCTGCTGTATGATGTTGGAGAAACTAATGTAACATTAATTCATGGCTTCCAAAGAATTTAGGAGCAACAAAAACTCAATGGGTAAAGGTTCTTATATTGTCCATTATTTGTGCTCACCTACAACCATTCTTTTCCCTTTGTTCTCTTCAATTTCCCTCCACAATTCCAATTTTTGGTTATCTCACAACCTGGTACGGAAATGGTAATGTAGTTAAAAACATGAGAGAAACTCTACATAGTGTAAAAATCTCCACGAAAAAAAGGGTGATAGACTCCAAGGAGATGAGAGGATGGTGAAAAAACAATCGACATAATTTCTGACCATAGAAGAAAGAACTCTTACAATTGTCGTAGAAGTATATTCATCCCATGATTCCATAACTACATGAGAATATTTTTTCCACCAACCTCCTATGTGCATTCCATGATTGGATCTAATAGTTAAAAGGAAGTAAATGGACTCATTTATGACACACACCAACAAACATATGAGTTCTAAGGTTGACACTTGGCAATAGAGGATTTAATCTCCCGTAGCCCTGCTTTTATCTTCCTTCCAGTGGAATCATAGCCCATGTAGTGCTCTTTACACAACCATATTGGACCATTATATTATTTTTTCCAACATAATATTTACATAGCTTTCGAGTTAACATGACAAGCCAACCACATAGTCCATATAGAGATATTTACATTATACATGCCTAGTCATTCATTACTTGGGCCCTTGCCTTGAGCTCCGCACTAGGAATCCATACTATCATATTTACATGATTTGCATAATTTGATTTAATACATTCATTGTGCATGGTTTTCATTTTTCCATGGTTGTGAGAGTCTCATTCTAAAAAGTAAGTGGGATCCTTATATTACTTATGTAAAAGTGCTAGCTTAAAACTCAAGGAACACATTTTAGATTTAATTTATGTCGAGAAATAGGCATGGCCAAAAATTTTGGTCAAGCATATGACTTGTGCTTCTATAACTAGGCTACTTTGCATGTAATGATTATCAATTCTAATTACTATTTAGATTTGTTTTTCTCTAAGGGGATTGCTGCAAGAGATGGAACAAAAGTACACGAGGTCTTCGTGTACATATATGCAACAATAGTGGAGTTTATTACAACTCGATTTTTCCTTCTATGACAAAGACTTGTAGTGATTTTGATGTTAATATCATCCCATGTAAAATTATGGTTTGATGTTTTACATTGATATCTTTTTGTGATGTTTCCTTTCCCTTATCTTAATCCGTGTGTATGTCTTTTTTAGCATATATAGTTGTGCATATGGATTTTATTTCTTTAAGCAACAATTGAAAGTTCAGAGTAAATCATTTTAGAAAGAAAAACACAAGAATGATATGAAAAAATTGCACCACCATTCTCTCTCAATTCCCATTCCTTAGATGGCAAGGATATCATTGAAGGAAAGAAGCTCTACTCATAGTGTTCCATATGAAAAGAGTGGCAGCTATGACACAATACCCTTTATCAATACCTTGAAAGCACCCATCAAAAGAATTTCATAGCACTGAAATTTTGAAAAGTGTTGAAACAAATTTCTATGGGAACTTTTAATCAAGGCCCATAGAAATCAACAGGCCCTTTTAGACAACTATTTTGTAGTGATTGGTATAAGAAGGCTCATTTTTCATGGCATATCGTTAGTTTTACACAAATTTGTGATGTGTATCTCTTAGAAAATTCCTTGTCTTTTTTTTATTTGAAATGGATTCGAAAACAAGTGAATGATTGCAAGACTCAATGCCTACAAGTGCAATTCGACAATTAATGAAGACTAGATAAGAACAAATAAGACAATGCAAGTGTTAAAAATTAAATAAATGAGACAAAACAAAGGAAAAGGAATTAAATAAAACAAAAGAAGGAAAGAAATATAGAGAGGAATGAGAAATGAAAGGTCAATCTCTTGGCCTTCCCATAACCCCTAAAGCACTTCTATATCCTCTTGTATCTTGACTCTTAAAGGGGGTTTTGGGATTTTTCTTTGGCTAACAAATAGAGGAGGATGCACAAAGAGATAGAAGCTACATTTTAACCAAAGATTGAGAAAACATTCAAAGTTGTTTCTCTTGTTTTGGTTTCTAGGGTAAAATATCTATGTTCATTATGTGATTGGTTGTATTTGCACTAAGAATCCCTTAGATGTGATTTATATGTTTCTCTTATTTACAATTAGTATGTTGTTTTGAGTGTGTCAATGGAACTAAGAAATAAATCTAGTTGTAGTTCTATGGATTTTCTCCATAACTTCATTCACCATTAGAAATTGAAAAAAACCAACAACTCTATAGTGTCCATCATTCAATTTACTCAAAGGTTCAAGATATAAGGCTTCCATTAAGTGACCATTGCAATTTAATAGCTAGGTTTCTAAATTTGATTGCAAGAACAGAAAATAAAGGAATATAATTGAGGTTGTTGGTGGTTGGATAGTCCTCACACAACAAAATGCCTTGATGTTGAGTTTGTATGCTACCATTCATCAACAAGAAGGTTGTATGCTACCATTCATCAACAAGAAGGTTGTATGCTACCATGCTTAAACATTAGAGGCCGTACTTTTCCTATAATATATTTGGAGAGTTATATTGATCATTTTGAGGTCATGTGTGGGATATATAGGTCATATGTGGCTTTAAACATTGTTTTCACCTACCTAAGATTGCATAATTAGTTGTTGGGCTTTTTTTTCAAGTTGTTGTTAGGATGAGAGGCCCTTTCTACAACCAAAGTGAGTGATATGTGTCATGTCTGTCAAATGTCAACTCCAAAAAAATTTAAAAGAAAATTATAAAACCAAGAATATGTCGAATCCAAATTTAAATTAAATAAATTACAATCTTTTTTTTTATATAAATGTATATCAAATTTCAAATTAAAATTCCATTCTTATCAAATATAAGAAATTTCACATATTCTTATATTTCTCTCTCTATATAATCAAAATCAAACTTTAATAAATACATCACACAAATTCAACAAATTAATGACTTATCACCTATTTATACACCTTTATTTAAAACTCGTTACTTCTGAACAATTATATCTATATCTATATTAAAAGTGGTCATCCTTATATGGATTGCACCAATCCAATGATATGGTGGATTTTGTAATGGAGAATTTTCATAAATGGACTCTTTAAGTAAATTATATATATATA
>LPNX010753839.1:498453-546262 GCA_001517045.1 Pseudotsuga menziesii
ATAGGGGCTAATCATTATAATGTATCACCAACCTAATCATCATTACATTTATTACAGTTAGCTCACTAAGAGCATACGCTCGAAAAGAATTGGACTTGGGTTGGGAGTGAAAAAATGACTCCCTGCCACCTGAGCTACACCTCACACACACACACACATTAAAAGCCACGTCTCTATTTTTATCTTAACGTTGGCTCTAACCAGCATAGAGATGGATCAAATCTCTTGATGTGCAACCTTTACTCAAGTTTAGCAATAGGGTTTGCACTTCAAGGGATTTGATCCCTCTCAACCCTTGGTAGATCCAAAGTTAAGATGGATCTATATGGGTATAGTGAGTTGAGGTAGTTTATGCAATCTATTACACTATTATTTTGTTGTTTTCTTTGGCAAGTTGTTTGATACGAAGTGGATTATTTTATGATTCAACATTCTCTTATGTTTAAACGGTAGCCTTCACATGTTTTAAACAATGATCATCCTTTACATGTTGTCAATAATAAACCATTTCACATATGTGATTTATCTAACTATAAACTATATGTGTGCTTTGATTGGTGTTTTAAATAAAAAGGAATTGAGTGTAAATATAGGGAATCTTGGTATTAGATATGTCATTCCTATATGTTAGCATTGTGTGTTAAATTAGGTTTACTAAAGAACTTGGACTTGTGGCACAACTGTTATTTGGAAGGATTTACATATCAATTGGCATTTCTTTATATTGGTTCTTTGAGTTAAGTTCTTGGTTGTCAAAACATTGCATAGGAAGACAATAACATTATAATAAATATTGTTGGTCTAAATTGGGGTAGAGCCATATAGGTTTTAATGATTGGTGCTCAAGGCTTGAACTGGAGATTGTTCTTTTAATGAGTAAACTTTAAAGCTTATACATAATCGGTATACCCAATTCAATGTTTAAACTTGAAAGCACCCAATTATGCATTAGATAGTATTTCCTTGAAGGAGTATTGTCATCCTAATAAGAGGAGGATAACTATAATTCTTCTTCCAATTGATTTATGAGAAACTTGAGTATTGGGTTCAAGCACCACTTATATTCGCTTCTTCTTGTATTTTCATTGGACTGGAAACAAAGCACTACAATCAACATTGAATACACACACTGAACCATGAAAATATCTCATCCTTGAGCACATTGAGAGATCTAGTTTAGTTGGAAATCAACGTGCAAAGGAGTTGCATTAATGATATAATTATCAATGATAGAGTATTTTTATATTCTCAATTATTATTTCCTTTAGATAATTTAGACTTTCGCAAATGTCTTGAATGCCCATCTTCAATTTTTGGATTTTCATTGTGTTTGGAATTTGAATCTGACGTTTCGATTAGAAACCCTACTCATCTTTGTTGACAGTTGTGTAGCTTCAAAAGTTATTCTTATTGTACTTTTATTGTATTTCCTTGTACCTACTATGAGAGTTCATATTGATGTAACTACTCATGTAAACCCTAGAAAGAATCAAGGTAAACCTTGGGGAAAGAATAAACAAGAAAAGAATAAAAATAAAATTATCTTTGTATTTTACCCAAGGTAGGATGACCCTAGTAATTTTCCACTTGGAAAATCAATATAAATAGGAGGCGCCCCTCCTTATTATTACACACATTGACTGCAAGTCACTCAGACATAAAATGTGTGCTACTGTAGTTTAGGAGAGTATTTTTCTGGGGTTATATCTTAGAGATACTCTCTCTCTCTCTCTCTCTCTTCTTCTTCTTCTCTCTATTCTTGGGAGTCATTATCTCTATACGAAGGTTTGTTGGTTTTTTTCCCGATTGGGTTTCCAAGGATAAATTCTTATGTTTCTTATTTATGTGCTTTGTCTTTCTTCTAAATATCCTATTGTTTATCTGCAATTAAGTTATACTGTTATAATCTTGTAAAAACTAACATGGTATAAGAGTCATTCTTGAAAAGGTCATTGCCGAAAGATAGGTTTTTAACTTACAAGGCCTTCACTCATCTTTTCAATACCATGGAAACTTCGCTCTAGGGGAGGCACATCTTTTGGTGAAAGAAAAACCAAATTCCAAGAAGTTTCAATTTTTTACTACAAGATACTGCCAGAAGAAACTAGGGCATCAAGTTTTGAAGGTTTCCATCCACTATTTTGTCTCGACCTCACCTTCCCTCAAATCATCTTGACAGGGCACATCTATCTATGAGGTTAGTTTTTTCAAATTGAAAAGTTCATTTTTGGCCTAACTCTTGCTAGGGTTTTTGGTTTAGATCTGCAAACAAGATGATTGGAATGAAGGTTGAAGATCGTATTGATGTGGCTAAAAACTTGATATCCTGGAAGCCTAGGGTTCTTCTCATTCTAGAATAAAATGATCTCTTGAAGTTTGTCAATGAGAAAGAAGTGGAAGAAGCTAAGTCCCAGTGGAGGAAGTGCGATGTGAAAGCAAGAAGGATTCTGGTGGAATCAGTCAAAGATCACTTAGTTCCACAAATCTCATAAAAGAAGAAAACTAGGAATATGTTCAAGACCTTGAAGAAGTTATTTTAACATAGTAGCATCAATTTGATTCTCACATTGAGGAACAAACTGTCAAATATGAAGATGACTAAGTCTGAACTATTGCCTCATATTTCAAGAGGATCACCGAACTTCGGGATAAGATAAGGTCCAACAGAGAAAACCTTGAAGAAAAGGATCTTGTAATGACCACTCTAAATGGTCTTCCACCATCTTGGTAGTCCTTCATCCAAACCATAAGTGGTAGAAACAAGTTACCCAAATTTGACAAGTTATGGGTAGACTGTACTCGGGAAGAGACTGGGATTGCAAAAAGGAAAAGACTCCATGGTCCTCAAGTTGAGGAGAATCAAGCCTTCATCACTCATGCTAAGAAAGGAAAGGGAAAATAAAGGAAGTTTCATAATCACCAAGCTAGGAGACCAAGTTCTTCTCTAGATCGTAGGGAAAAGAAGAAGGATATATCACGCATATAATGGTATAAGTGTAAGAAATATGGTCATTATGCAAGCTAGTGTTTTCGTTCAAACAAGATAAAGAATGAAGCTTCAACAACTAATGTGGAAGATGGTCATCATCACAAGAAACAAAGAAATGTAGATCGTACATAATTCTTCTTCATGTCACCTTTATTAGGTACAGTTCCCACCACTAGTGATACATGGCTCATGGATAGTGGTGCTTCCAAGCATATGATTGGTTATAAAGAAAACCTTTCAGAATTTGTTGAGAAAGAATCCCATCTCCATGTTGTACTTGGATATGACGCCAGCTACATTGTGAAAGGATTTGGATCTACCTCTCTTCAGTTAGAATCCAATGACTTACTACACCTAAATGATGTGCGCCAACTACATTGTGAAAGGATTTGGATCTACCTCTCTTCAGTTAGAATCCAATGACTTATTACATCTGAATGATGTGTTATATGTACTTGGTATGAAAAGAAACCTTATCTCCATCTCCGCCTTATAGGACAAGGGACAAGAGTGGCATATGCAGACGAAAAGGTGATCACATGGCACAAGGATTGTAGCATAACCACAACAAAAGTAATTGGTGTAAGGGAGGAAAGATTGTATCGTCTGAGCTCTCTTCTAGCTCAAGCCTTAGTCCATGATTCCACTAACATCAATGAGCTATGGCACAAAATACTAGATCATCTAAACTATCAAGCTAGACCATGGTGACAGGTCTACCAATGCTTCATGTAGACCATGATGGTGTATTTTAGAGGATGATCCCTTGGTAAGAATACCAAAGATTCCTTTCTAAAAAGTGAAAGCAGATCCAAGGGAATATTGGATCTAATCTACTCTGACTTGTGTGAACCCATGACAGTTACTTCAATGGGTGGTTACAACTACTATGTAACATTTATTAATGACCACTCACGAAAGATGTGGATATACTTTCTCAAAACCAACGAATTCGAAGAACTACTCAGCAAATTCAAGGAATTCAAAGCACAAGTTGAGAATCAGTCAGGAAGAAGGATTAAGATCTTGAGATCAGACAATGGTGGAGAATATACCTCTACAGAATTCAATGATTTCTGCAAGGAAGCAGGAATTAAGAGGGAGCTCACAGTTCGCTATAACCCTCAACAAAATGAGGTGACATAAAGGAAGAACCAAACAATTGTGGAGGCAACCAAATCCATGATACATGACCAAAGTCTACCAATGTTTTTGTGGGTAGAAGCATCCAAGACAATTGTTTATGTACAAAATATGTGCCCTTATATGATATTATTCCCTATCTTCAAGTTCAAGTTTTATAGTTTTGTTTTATTTTCTATTTTATAACTTCCCCTCGCTTCTTGTAGTTTTCATTTTCAATGAATGATTGCGAACAAGAGTTTCTATTGTCACTGTTTTACAAGCAAGGGTCAATTAGGAGGTCCCTTGATACCTCACACTTTAACAATTGTCCAAATCTGTGTAGTGAAATTTCCTACATGTTTGTCTATGGTTAGGACCAAACCTTTCAAGTGTAAGGAAATAACATGGATGATGTTTGAACTACCTAAGCACTTGATTTATGTTGTGTGTGTATCTCGACGTGAAATTTATAGTGCAGCGGTGTCCCCTTGGAATCCAATTCATTGTAGTTTTATTTATGAGTAAGTTATACTAATTTTAAAACCCTTTTATATTTCTTAACTTCTAGGCATTATTGGATTACTTGTTTTAGTTCAGACTTTTGATTCTTGTATTGTTTTGATGTGTCATTTTGTGCAAAGTCCCCAACTAAATTTGGACATATTTTTGAGTTAAGTGTTTATGTATTTTGGTTTGGGACTTTTGTCAAACACTTTGGAGGCATTTTCTATGACGTTGTTGTAGAATTTACTTCAATTAAAATATGATTTCTATGTTGGTTTTGCTTATAGTTTTTCAAATGATGTTTCAGATCTCATACATAATAACTTTTAACATTGGGAAAAGCACCACAATTGGGACTTTTCTTGCATGTAATGTCATTAAGTAACTTGTAATTCATAAGGATGTGACTGATTTTCTAACAATTGTTATCACAATCTATGATGGTCAAGTAAACTAGACACAATAATATTTTAGACTTGTATGTGAAGATAGATGTTGCAGTTTCGTTAATTCCCACACTGACCCTTCTTTAGCACCCCAAATGGCTGTGAGTGACCACATTCATCTGGTGTATAGTAATAAATGTGTCTAGCAAGAGAAAATATGTCCCAAACACCCTTGTACAATAGTTGCAATGAAGCGAACTCATCCCCAATAAATTGTTTGGCACTCCGGCAATGAATGTGCCCTTCCTCTAATGGCGACTGCACCGTCTTAACAATAGTAAGATAATATATATGAGATCCCCACAATGTCTATGGTATCAGCAATGAATAATAGGGATATTTCCCAACTCTAAGCTCTACGACAGTGGTCACGCCCTCCTCACAGATCACCCATAAACTTCAAATATGGATGCCCCTCAACGCAACTCAAGCAATAAGGAAAATCAACCCCTTCTCAACAGTGAACACGAGTGAGTATAAAAATGAATATGAGAATAAGCTTAGTGCCCCTCCATGACTAGCATGCCCTCCTCAAATGCCCCAAAAACTCTGAAATTTTCACGAAACTGAGAGAGTATCTTGATTTCCTTCTTCCACAATGAATCCTGATGAAATATTTATGTGATATTCCCTTTTTGATTAGCTAGGGTGGATAGTTTCACCACCTAACCCAATCTCTCTTAGGGTTTCCATTCCAAGAGCCAAAAAACACAAGAGCTCTCCAATTTCTTTTTTTAAAAATAAGTCATGAATGAATGAGAATATTGGTCGATTTGGTCTTTTATGCCCCTTGTCACCTTTTTTTTTACCCTTTAACCTTTTTATACTTAATTATTTAATTAAAGTGAATTTATTAAGTATGCCACTCTATAACACCCCTTTTATTTAATTACTCAATGTTACATTTTAATGTTGCTTTTCTCACTTGAATGACATTAAATAATCATTTTATTTTATTTTTTGTCAACTATAGCCTACGAGAATAAAAAATACTAGTAAGACGTCCGCCTAGAAAGATCGTTTGGAAGGGGCCATTACATTTTGTAACATTATAAACACAAAACACATATAACTAATAGTTATTTATAGTTTGGCAAGTTTGGAAATGAACCTATTTGTTTTTCCTTAAGGTCCCAATCTACTCTAAGCACGCAGGCCAATTTCAAGAATTGTTAACATTTGGATTTTCTTTGTTTTATCTAAGTTAAGACTCTTATGTATGTTTAATTTTACATCATATGTGTTTCCTTTCAATGTGGAAGTTATGCTTATTCATACTTTTCAATAGCGTCTTAAAACTCACATTTTGATGATTGGATAGGTAGCATTGAAATATTAGAGGCACAACCATAACCTATGGGGGAATAACATATTTTGAAATGCAAAATGCAAAATATATGACTCTCCTCATTTTTGCAATTACTTCTCCATTTTTATTTTGTCTTATTTGAGGTGCAGAAGTGTTCCTTATAATGCAACATGTCTAATAGTAGATTGTTCCTAGTACCAACCAAGGTAAAAAGTGGGAAGTAATTCGTAATTTGCAGTCACCTGGGTGCTGGGTTTCTTTAGTGTTTTTGGATTATCAACCTGCATGTTCTTTTACATTGCATGTTTTTTCGTTTCTCTGTTTGCTCTCGTCATCTGCAGGGTTGACTTCTGGGTTTTGTTTGGTTTCACTGGGGAACAAGGGTTCCGTCCTTTCCGCTTCCGGTCTCTGTGGCTTTGTGCCCGTGCTCCATGTCCTTTTTCTTTATTCCCTCACTTGTGATTATTAATTTTATCCTGTCAGCCTTTTTCTCGTGGGATTTGATGTGGAGGGTGTGGCTTCTTTCTTGGGTGCTGGTTTTGTTTAACCCGTTTTGGTTTTCACTCCATATTTCCCTGTTTTTATTTTCTCGTTCTGGGTTTTACTCCTTCATCCCATTGTTGTATTCTGAGGGGTTCTTAGGGTCTTGGTTCATGGGCTTCATATAACTGACAATATCTATCAGTTGGTCATCCCATTGCTGGTTTCTGAGGGGTTCTTAGGGTCCTGGTACACGGACTACTTAACACTGACATTATTTTTGTGGGTTTGTGGTATTTCCATGGTAAACGGTGTGTGGGTTTTTGCCATTGGGTTGACTCTCGTTTCCTCGGTTCACATGGTTCTTAGTCGAGTTAGGGTTTCTGTGGTTTACCCTTCCAGTTTGTCATGGTTGACTTGCTTTCGTTTTCTCCATGGAAGACAAAAAATCCCCAACACGTCACCATCGTAAGCGGAATGCAAAAAATATCAAAACCCTGGAGGGGAAATTTCGTTACGTCCTCGGCCATGACGTCTACATGGAATGCGTGACCTCTCTGTGTTCTGGGGCCTTGGTGGGAAGGCTGGAATACCATCACATGAGCAAAAAGGCTTGGGTGGATTGGGCTCTGGAGCACTAGAAGCCACTTCTCACATACATCCTGACAATCAGCTTGCTCACCAACGGTTGGATAGTCTTTGTCTTCCTTGAAGCTGAACATGCCTCGGTCATCTTGGATTTGACTTGGAGAGTTGGACTTGGGTCCTTGGTTTTAGGGAGATGGCATACCCACTTCGACCCACTCAAGGAAAGGGTGACAAAGCTTATGTGGGTACTTTTACCATCTCTACCCTTCCCTCTCTGGCACAAGAGCATTCTTGAAGGCATTGCAAATACAGTGGGTGAATTTGTGGCGGTGGACGAATATTTTCACCTCTCCTACGATAAAAGGTTGGCACGGGTGCTTGTGGAGATGGATGTCTCTCACGGTTTGCCGGCTGAGGTTGAAATTCTATGCAAGGAGAGACTCTTGGTTCAAAAGCTCGATTATCTCCATGTTCTGTTTTGCTGCAGTAGGTGTCATGATACAGGCCACCTCCGCAGGACTTGCCCACTTCTCACGAAATTTCAGTCGGCCTCTAGCCAGGGTGGCTCTCCTGTCTCGTGCGGCCCCTCCTCATCATTCGCGTCGGCGCACCCAAAAATTGGTATTTATGCTCATTCTCTCTCTCTGTTTGAAGATTTTATTGGTTCTGTGCTTGAGGCTATTAATGTGATGGATAATGGGCTGGCTTCTACACCCTCACCGGACTAAGTTTCCTTGTTGTCCACTCCTCTGGTTTCTTCTGGCCATCCTTCTTCCCCCCTCCCTGACTGCTCTCACTCTCCTCTACCCGCCTCGTCAAACCTTTCACTCTTGATACCTTCCCCCACCTCTAGCCCTATACCTGCTCCCCCTGTTCCTCCCCTCACTTCCTTCAAGGATTTTCTGCCCCTTCCTTCCCATATCAACCCCCCCCTCTTGTACCCTCACCACATAGCCCTGCTTCTTCTCCCTCCTTTTCAGACCCCTCTTTACAGAAATCTATGTCGATCTTTACTACCAAAACCCCCACGTTACCTTCTACCCTTCACTTGAACTCTATCCACTTCGAGAATGTGACAGTAAGGAAAAAGAAAAAGGACCTTCGTGAACCTTCAAAAGGCATGTCTTCGGATTCACCTCCTTACACTCCTCTCTATATCCGCATAAAAAATGTTGATAGGGGGAATCCTATTCAGGGACTTAGAGCTATGTCTCCCCTCCCATCTTTACCTTAATGAAGATCTTATCCCTGAATGTTAGAGGTCTAGGAGGCAAGACCAAAATTTGTAGCCTCCGGTCACTTTTTCGCTCTGTTGCTCCTGACATGATCCTCCTCCAGGAGACCATGCGCAGCTCTTATCTTGCTCTCCTTTCCTTCTCCAAAATTCTACCCAACTAGGAATTCTGTGCCATTGATGCTTCAGGCCTTTCGAGAAGTTTACTTACGTCCTGGAAACCCCTTTTGGTTAGATGCCATGCTTTTGAAACTGTTGTTGGTATCCTCGTAAAGACAAACTTCTGGGGCATGACTTCACCACTTACCATCCTCAATTGTTATGGACCCTATTGAAACAAGGAGTTTTTTGGGACAGACTCCTCATTGGTGGCCTTCTCACCACTCCTAACCTGATATTGGGAGGGGATATCAACTTAACCTTGAATGCCTCAGAAACCTGGGGTACTAAGGCTGTTCTTGACCCCCTGGCTTCCCACTTCAAACTCCTGTTCGACTATGTCGATCTTGTTGATGTTGCTCCATTGGATGTGGGCCCCACCTGGAGAAATGGGAGAGTGGGGGATGATGGGATCAACAAAAGACTTGATTGATTTTTAATCTCTTCCTCTCTGATTCCTGAACTCAACTTCCACCGAGTATGGACTATTCCTACTGACATTTCTGATCATTTTTCGATATGCTTCGAATGGAAAAAATTGGATGGATCCTTTAACTTCCCTTTCAAATTCAACAGATCTTGGCTCTCTGACCCTAATTTTAACCCTTTGGTCTCCCAGATATGGCCTAATTTTCTACCCTCGTCTCCTGAAAATGACTTGGACCTCCTCTCCCATAAGCTCCGTTTATTAAAGAAAGAGGTTAAGGCATGGACAAAAGCAAAAATCTCCTCTTTAGAGTCTGATTATCTTAAGTTAGATGAGAAAATTGGAGCCCTTCTCTCTGGTTCTTCTTACGGCATCCTTTCCCAGGAGGACCAGCTATACCTGAACCTTCTTCGCTCCAAAAAAAAAGAGCTGCTGGACCATTACCTTATCACTTGGTAGCTTAAAAGCAGGACAAATTGGGCTTTATATGGTGACTCCAATACCAAGTTTTTTCATGCTCTGGCATTAGGAAGAAGGAATCAAAATGCAATCTGGTCTTTGGAGGATAATGATAACAATTATTTTGATGAGGAGGAAGCTCTAAAGAAGATGGGTCTTGACCACTTCTCACATGTTTTATGTGATGATAAACAAACCTGCTTACTTTCTCAGCTAAAAGTTGTCATGCTTTTTCCCTTAATGATCCCTACTGGGGAGGCACATGGTCTTGTTGATCCTGTTACTTTACCTGAGATTGAAGGGGCACGTAAATATTTTAAAAAGGACAGAAGTCTTGGCCCTGATGGCTGGCCTGTGGAATTCTTTATTCACTTTTTTGAGTTGGTGGGGAAGGATTTACTTTCTGCGGTTGATTTTGCTAGAATTTCTGGTCACATTACCCCCTCCATAAACTCCACCTTCCTAGCTTTGATTCCTAAAAAGGATAAGCCTGTCTCCTTTATGGATTTTAGACCTATTTCACTGTGTAATCTGGTTTATAAGCTGATCTCTAAGATTATTGTTGTTAGATTGAAGCCCTTCCTGGACACCCACGTTTCCCGAGAGTAGTTTGGGTTCCTCAAAAATAGGCAGATTGTTGAGCCTATTGGCATTACACAAGAAACCCTACACTCTGTTAAAATAAAAAATACTTGCACTCTCATCCTCAAATTGGATTTGGTGAAGGCCTTTGACAGAGTAAACTGGTCTTACATTAGGCTCATACTCATCCAAATTAGGGTTCCTCTCATGGGAGTCAATTGGATTATGGGCTGTCTCACATCTGCAAATTTTGTTGTTTTGATTAATGGAACTCCATCCAATTTCTTCAGAGCCTCCAGAGGTATCAGACAAGGCTGTCCCTTATCCCCCTTGCTTTTCATTCTTGTAATTGAAGGGCTCAGTCTTTTGATTAATGATGCTAGGGTGAATGGTCTCATCAAAGGTATCAAAATATCTCCTTCCCTAGCTCTTACCCACCTCCTCTTTGTGGATGATGTTATACTTCTTGGAACTGGTACCTTGCTGGAATGGATGGCTTTGATGTTATTCTCAGTACTTTCTACAAAGCCTCGAGGATGTGTATTAGCATGGAAAAGTCTGTCTTCCTCTTCAATAATGTTGATAATGATATCCTTCTTGATATCTCCCACTTTATGCCCTATAAGATGGATCCTTTAACCACAGGTTTCAAGTACCTTGGATATTTTCTCAAGCCTCTGGGTTATAAGATTAATGACCCGCACTGGTCAATTCAGAAATATGAAAAAAGAATCTATCATTGGTCTCATAAGTACCTCTCTATGGGTGGTCGCCTGGTCCTTGTTCAATCTGTTCTTTCCAGCCTCCCGGTCTATTGGTTGGGCCTTGCTCCTATTCCTATCTCGGTCCTAAATAAGCTAAGAAGTCTTACCTTTGCTTTTTTATGGGGCTCCACTGGGGACAAGCACAGGTATCATCTGGTGAGCTGGGAGCACCTCTCATGGCCAAAGGATTCTGGGGGCTGGGGCATAAAAAATCTCCATTGGTTCAGTATTGCTTTGAGGGAAAATAATTTCTGGATGGTACTTCAAGGACGTGGTCTTTGGCATCGAGTTCTAATAAGCAAGTATCTGAAGAATCAATCCATTGTGGCATGGTTCATGGAAAAAAAATCCACCTTTCGGCAAGCATCTATGATCTGGAAAGGTTTCAAACACTCTCTTCCATGGATTGGGAGGTGCCTTGCTTGGCAAGTGGGTAATGGGCAAGGCATACTATTGGGTATAGACCTGATTATTGGCACAATGTATAGCTCTTGGCTGCCATAAGATCTCAGAGACTACCTTGAGGACCTGGGTATCTCTACTTTGTCTCAAGCACATAATATACTACTGGGCCAGCATCATTATTGGTACACAGCAAGGGATTTAAATATTGATGGGGACTGTAAATTACTGTGGGAAAACTATAAGAGCAGTCTGGAAAGTGTGAGGATCAGACTCAGTACTCGTTCTGATAATTTGGTCTGGGATTATAATAAATCTGATGGTTCTGTAATAGCTGAATTGGTATATGACTATATTGTACACTATTTGTCCCCCCCTGATCGGAATCCCATTACATGCTTTGATCTAGTCTGGCATTCTTCTAAAGAAAACTAGTTGTTTTGTTTGGCCGGCGTTGGCTAATAAGATCCTTACATGGGACAATCTTCAGAAGTGAGGATGGATAGGACCTGGATGTTGTGCTCTCTGCGGCAATGGTGAAGAGAGTGTGCAACATTTATTTTCTTCTTGTACTATGTGGAAGAATGTAATTGTCTACCTGAGTGATGTATATCACTTTCTTCCTCCTTAGCCCTCTGATAAACTCAGTTCCTTCTTGGATTTTTGGATAGTTAGCTTCTCCAAGCACTCTGTTTGCTGCTACCTTCCTTTTTTTGCTATTTGGGTTGTTTGGAAAGAAAGGAATCGTGCTGTCTTTGAAGGAAAAAAGCCATCTCTTATGAGTTTGATCTAGCAAATTGTTTATTACTCACAGTTGTATAAGCCTGTTGGTTTAAAGGTTAAAAAACCTAGAGATGTTGGATATGGTCTTGTTCTTGTATTTCCCTATGGCTTCTTTGATGGAGCTGCTGCCAATAGCTCTGGTGGGGTCGGGTTCTGTCTTTACTTGAATGAGTCCCATTATTTTGAGTTTGCTATGGGGGTTGGTACATGTACTAACACCAAAGCATAACTGATTGTGCTGTGGGTTCTTCTGCATATTACTCAGTTGATGGGGATTCCAAAATTGAATATTTTTGGTGACTCTGTTGTCATCATCAGCTGGGCAAAGGGTATTTCTACCCTGAATCCACCTTCCCTCAGTCATTGGTTTAGGGACACAAGAAGACTCATCTCTTGTTTCCATCACCTTTCCTTTAGCCACATCTTCTACGAACAAAACCAACAAGCAGACTGTCTATCAAAATTTGCCCTTACTTTGGCTCCAGGATGTGGAAAATACTTTGAATTTATTGAAGGCCTTATGGCCTCTCACGACTCATTTCAGCGCTTTTGAGCATGGTGCAGGAGCTAGATCTCCTTTTCTTTTTTGTGAGCACCTCTTTGATGATTATGGAGTGGGCACCTTTTGATAGCAGCTCTGCTGCTGTTGTTTTCTCGGTATGTTATGGGTTTCTGAGCTGGTCTTTCCCCCCTACCTAATCATGGTATGATTGTTTGGTTGCTGCACTGTTTGTCCACCCTCTTGGTTAGCTCTAATGAATTGGGACTCATCCATGGTAAAGGCAGATGAAAACTCCTGTACGACATAACTTGTATGTATCCCTCTGAAAGGGAAGGCACATCAGATGCCCTTTGATTCAGCTTAATGAATAACAAGGACAGGCTTTTTTCCTCCTGAAAAGAAAAAAAAAAGAAAAAAAGAAAAAAGAAGAAGAAGAAGAAGATTGTTCCTCCGGGGACGCACTAACCTACTGGCTCAATAGTGACGTACCCCTATTCATAGGATTATGCCTTTTATTTTCACTTGCCAGCCTTTGCAATTGCAATGATTAACTGATTCCATAACTTCTATAATTCCACAACGAAATTTGCAAGAACTTGTGCTAAGGAACATAAAATGTTTATTTTAAGGAATTAGTAGCATATTGTATTTTAATTTTCATAGGGCTAAACACAATTTATTTACATAGGACTCTATAGTTTTTATTTACACAGGGTTAAAACAATTCCTTATTAACATATTTTTACAACAAAATGAAGTTACAAAATTATATATATATATATATATATATAAACATTGAGTAAATAAAAAATGTGTAATTTTATTATTATTATTTATTTTTAAACATTGTGTACATAAAACTGTATAATTTTGTTATTATTATTTATATTTAAAATTACTTTTAATCCACTTAACTACATTTCTAAAAATATAAAATATATTGTCTATATAAGAATTAAATTGGTTACAAACCATATAATTTCAAAGATGGTTACGTATTTATATACATGAAGAAAAAATATAAACCTATTAACAAAATATCAAACAATTACCCTTTAAAAAAGCATTGGATGGATTAATTATAAAAAACATGAGATGATTATATATATATATTCCAATTGGAAAATATCTGTCACTTCAAATAAAAAGTGACAATAAACTGTTCTAGAGGAACTTTCCATTATATAGGGACCATAAATCCTCTTGACACCAAGGCATCTTTACAATTTTAGTGTCCAGGCCTTGCCTTCAGTTCTTTACAAAAAAATAGTGGCTCTTGAGTTATGAGCCTGTTTTGTACCTTGACATAGACACAAAAATGAATTATACAGTACAAGGTTTTAATTTTATGTAATTACCTCTGTTTCCAGATTGCCAGGATCTAGTAACAGAGCTTGTTTGGACAGACCATCAGCTTCCATACTCAACTCCCTGTAAATGTGAGAAATGTTGAATCCTGTGAAGAAATCTAGCAGCCTTCTGATAGCATTCAGTAATTGTTGAAGATGTGGAGCATATATATATATATAAATTTTTTTTGGATAAACATAGATGTACAAAAATATTGAAAATATAACATCAATATTGAAATATATAACATCGTAGATGCACAAAAATATTAATCAATACGAAGAAGCTTATTATAGTAAAATTTTAATGGCATTAGAACTGAAACAATAGTTGCAAAATTATCTCAAAACTATTTTTAGTTAATTTACATTTAATCAACATAAATTTATCTTAAAAGTAGATTGACTAAGCAACCAGAGGAATCAAATCTTTTGAGGTGCAAACCCTTCTTCGACATTTACACTCTAAAAAAGGGTTCATGGTTTTAATTTATCTAATTTGTGTAGTTATATATATGTGATTTTGTAAATGTTTAAATTTAATTTGAGCGGACATGTTATTTTGATAATATTTTATTAGTTTTAAAAAGAACATTTGTCAACTCCAGGAAGAGCACATAAGGAGTTACACATCCCCTAGTGGCTTGTAAAATGTTCCTCTTCGACGCAATGTTCCTCTTCGACGCAATTATCACATGCAATGTTCCAATTATGTTGGTTTTTTATTCAAGGCTATGTTGGAAGGTATCTGCTACCACATAGCCTTGTGTTTAATTGATAACCTTCTCACATGTTTTCAACAATGAGCATACTTTATATTTTGTAAATAATAAACCATTTGACATGTGATTTATCTAACTGCCAACTCATATATGTAAGGGGTTTAATTGGTGTTTTACATTAGAGGGAGTTGAGTATAATTATAGGGAGGTTTGGTATGAGATATGACACTCCCTTATGTTGGCATTGTGTGTTAAATTAGGTTTACCAAATAACTCTAGACTCATGACACTTACATTATTTGGAAGGATTTGAACATTTAAACATATGGGTGAGAACTGCTTTGTATGCGTTTATTTAGTCGAGTTTTGGGTTTTCTAAAGAATAAATAATAAGCTTGTAGCATCACAAGTTTGAATTAGGATAGAGCTATATATGTTCTAATGAATGGCGTTTGTTGTCACCTTTCACACACCCGGGGACTAAGCGCATCATAAATATTGAAGCTGACAGGTGTGTCCTTGGGGGCAAGTCTTGAGTCAAGTACTACCACTTGATCTTGACTCCTTCGTTTAGGCCAAATTCCTAACGAATCCAAGGGGGTGGTCCCTCAGAAAGAGTTGTCTAAGGCTCTTTAAGTTTTAATCGTTATTGATGGAAGTAAGTTGTTTATGAGTTTTTTGAAGTAAATTTTGAATCAAGATTGTTTGCAAATTTAAGCAAATATTCAATAACATAACATAACCACATAAAGAGAGAATAAAATAATTGTAGATCAGATCAGTGCCAATGGAGTCAAAGTGAAATGATGTTGTTGAAGTAAAACGTTTTGCAAATGTTTCTTTGTCAGTTTTAATTATTAAGAGATGAGTTGAATTACGGGAAGGAAATTCTCGATATAGTGGAAGTACCGAGATTGTGTCTGGAAGATGAATAAAGTGGTTCCTCAGTTAGAAATGTGGGTTGAATCAGAGTCCTTGAGAAGGTGTTCAACACTACACCAACAAGGATGTAGCATGACTGTATCTCGAGGTCACTACTCAGTTGTTCCCGCTTCCTTTGAGAAATTTTCCCACGATTGTAAACTATCATACGTTGTATTTTCGTAATGTTTCTAAGGGGAGTTGTTTTTATTAATGAATTATTAGATTAATGTGAAGAAATTAAAAAGTGTCGAAAACCACTTTTGATTTCCTAACGACCAGGCAAATCCCGCAGAGGGAAAGGGCATACATGAGTTGACGAAAAAACTTTTATTCCAATTTGATATAGCAAATAAGTTTGTAAAAGCAAAGGATTAGTGACAAAGTAGAACCACAACTATGTGTCACTTTCTGATCACACACCAATAATCAACAGAGCCTTTAGTTGGTGGCGAGAGCATATTTCATGGCAACGAGTTGGGTAAGAAAGTAAAAGTTAATATGAGATGAAATAAAATAAAAACAACTAATCTATACAGCCTTTCAAGAAGGAGGATTGTGTGCAAGTGTTGATTAGTAAAATGCAAACCATGAAAGAGACTGCAAATCCCCCCAGGGAGGATGGAGTGTGGCCTTTGTGTAGCCCACTTGCTTTCTCTATTAATGAGTTTACAATATGATAAAAAATGAATTATTCTTTGCACTTTGACCCTTGAAAGGGATCTAAAGGATTACAATGTCGTAGAGAGAGAAAAGGAAATAAGAAAAGGGATGGAGGATGGAGTTTTTTGATGTCCAGGATGACCACAAATTTGAAATTTGAGTAGTATGTCCTCCTCCTTTTCTCAAAACCTGCTAAAAACCAATGAGTTAAATGTGTTAGAATATTGTAAATTTATCAAAGCAAATGCATAATCTACCCTACTCAAAATGCTCATAAAATTGTAGATTTTTTAGTGAAAATAACACTTTGAAAGATTGAAATGGATCTAGTTTAAGACAAAGCTTTAAAAATGAATCTAGATCTGATATATATGCTGAATAAAACCAGATTTTAGATACATAATTATTTATCCAATTTTACTAAGTATCAAGTAACCAAAACCAAGAACAAAGCTTAAATTTTAGAGAGAAGAACATTGAAATTCCCAAGCCCGTACTTGAAAGAAACGAAGGAGAGAGGGATATGCAAAACAATTGTATTAGAAACAACAAAATGGATGTTTTAAAGAGGAGTGGATGCAAGCAGTCTCCAAGCCACTCCACTCTGAGACAAATCTGCAAAAACTAGGCAATTTCTCAAAAGAACAAGGTTAATCCAGTCATTTCCTTAATAAAAAAGAAGAATGAGAGCATAAGTATAACCAACTACAGTTTGCTACTCCTACAAAATTATTATAATAAAATCAACATAAGTAACTTGAAAACAACAAATACTTATTGAAATTTAACTGGATCTAATCACATCATTCGAAAGAAATAAGGCATGAAATTACACAGATTTCACTAGCTTTTGACCAAATTCCAAGCTCACAATGAAATCACAGACTAGCCTCCAAATCCTTCAATATTTATTAACAATATATCAGAAACATACGTACAAATGGGAGAGGTTCAATGCATCCTCTTGATTGAGGAGCAAAACCCTGCTTTTATAGCAAAAAAGAAGCTCAAACCCCAAAGGGCAAATTTGTCAAGTGTGAGGTGGTTTTGGGGATTGAGATAATGCTGGGAGGAGGTTTGAATTCATGGGAGGGAAGGATTCCACCTATATTGAGGTATCCCACTTCGTTTGGGAAGCCTTTACTTTCTCTAACCACGTCATCCAAGTGGCAAAACCACCCTCCATGAGAGAATTCGCCCACCTTTTGTGGAAGTGAGTTGGAGCCCCTCCTTTGATGGTTGAAGATGCTCATATATGCTCATAAATTTCCTAGAAAATATCCTCAACAAATTTGACACCTCAGAGACAAGTCCCAGAAAAGCTTCCTTTGATTTAGGAATTGGGGTTTCTCCAATTTTCCCAATTATTTGACCCTCTGAGTCATTTTCGAGAGAAAATCAAAATTAATAATTGAAAATTACTAATTTGACTCTCAAAAGTGAGTTTATGGTTTTAGTGGGAAATGTGGGTAAAAAAATGAGCATTCCCATGACCAAATTGGTTCGCTAGGCCCATTTTTATGGCCTTTTGAATTTTAACAATTAAAATACATCTTATCGATGATTTTATTAAAAATCTAAAAATCTAAAAATCCTATGAAAGACTTAGTGCATGTCCATGAAACTTTAGGACTATGACTAGCATGGTAAAATACATAGACCCTAGGCTTTAATAACCTTTAAAGACAAAATCACCAATTTCACCATCTCGGCTTAGGAGGATTTTGAGTGAAAAACTTGAAAATTATATGTCGCTTAAAAAAGAGTCACATAATTGATGAGGGGAGGAACACTCGAGGGTGATGACCTTGATGACGAAGTCCTAAGGAGGCCAAGCCTTTTTCAAAAATAAACCATCATGCTATGTCATTGACAATTCCCCCGAGGGGGTCTGAACATGCAAAACGAGGGACCACAACTGGCCCTGATGAAACCACATACCTTCTTAAGCATTGAGTAAGAACAATGATTTGTTTCAATCCTTGGTGGTTCACTTGAAAAATACCCCAAGTGAAACTTAGTGTATAACATCTGGCTCCAACTGCGGGACATGTGCTCGATCTAGTCTTCAAGCAAGGAGAGGATATGAGAATGCCAACATCTCTGGTTTATATAATCTGTAAAAACATTTCAGCTTGACAAGAAAACATTAGTAGCACAAGTTTTATGAAAAGAGTCAATGAACTATAAGTTGCTTTATTGAAAGGAACCAAAACTAATTAATGAAAGAGAGTTTTATTCCTAAGTACATAAAAGAAACGCATAAACTAAATTCTCACTTTAAGGAGCTTATTTTCATACTCTAAGCATGGCATAAAAACAGTTAGGTGTAATCAGAAATCCAATGTAACCACCTAAGAATTTTATCAAATTTAAAGGTTTTTGCCTTGTCTTTGGTTACCAGCCAAAGCAAGGAAACATTATTCAAAAAATGCAAACCTGCATGAAACTCCAATATGGGAAGGTTAGACAGAAGATTATAATCATGGAGAAGGTCATCGAACTACTTTCTAAATAGGAAAATCCTCTTGCAGGATTCTTCTATCCAAGATTGGATAGGACTGATGTAAACATTTGTATGATGAGGTAAATCATCATACCCATCAAAAGGCCTTATCTGTTGATAACCTTGCGTGTAAACCCAGAACTGCTCCAAATCATAAGGAACATCTATATGTGAAGATGATGGATGAAAAAAGTCTCCAATTAGTTGCACCTGATTTGACTCTTCACTATATTTCTTCTCCAAGTCCTCATTAAAGATACTCAAGTATAGTTCTGACTGATCATATGAAAACTTTGATTTCTCTTCTTTACAACTTTCATAAGTCTCAGAGTAGACACTCTCCTTACTCGACATATCATAGATGGGATTTTCAAAAGTCTCATAGGTTGGATTTTCAATAATAGTCCAATAGTCATCCTCCCCATATATGTCAGATGTGATAGATTCCTCATCACTAGTATCGAGTTCTTGTATGTATTGCTTCTCTTTGTCTTCGTTATTGACATTGATATATGGCTCAGACTGATCATGTGGATTAGCTACATGCTCCTCTTCCATATAAAAATTTCCCAAGGCCAAAAGATCCATGCTCTCTCCTTTTAAAACCTCACAAATATGATCTTCAGTAAAACCATCAAGAGACTCAAAAATCCATCTGTTAGATATGTCATAGACAATACTATCAACAAAACCATCAAAAGTTTCCGGTTGATTATTTTCCTCATCATACATGTCATAGATTGGATTTTCAATGAATGTCTAGGAATCCTCATCAACATCTTTGTCAGACATAAGGGAGTCTTCGTCACTTATATCATGATCAAGGCTATACTTGTACTCATCTTCATGCTCATCTTCTTTAGAAAAAAGGTCACAAGGAAGTAAACCTTCCAGACTATCATCGTTATATGGAGAACAAGTAGGAGAGACATCATGCACATTACACCTTTCATCATAAGTCTCATTATAAGATTACGTAATGGTTTCATCTTGAGAGTGACCTGGAGTAAAATGTGATCTTCATCACTGAAATAATCATGGGGGGGTCCCGAATCTTCAATCATCTCTGTTGATGTGACATGAGGAGGGTCTTCAACATTTTTTTCAATGCATAGACTCAATGGAATCATCATGTATTTCTTCTTCATTGTGATCTCTTGGAGGTAGTACCCAATACCTATCATTTCATATCCTGATGAGCTGGTAATTTAGGGTCTTCCTCATGATACTCTATCCAGGGCAAAGAAACGTAAATGAACCCTTCCAAGAACTTGTCTAAATCTTCCATTGTAGTCTCTCTTGTATGCCATTGTCTCAAGAATATTCTAAGGAAGCTTGAAAGGGAAGTAATACCTTTATTTGGAAGACCATTGAGATGCCATTCACACGCATTTCCTCGTAGAGTACTGACAAACATTTCCATCATATTATCTTCATACAAAACATTGAAGTCATCCAGAATTTTAAGGAAAGATATGACATGTCCTACCTCTGCATGCTCATTTCCCCAAAATATAGGTAGATGATCAGATATATCTTCACTATTATGATAATTAGGGAATATTGGGATGTTTGAGAAGTTAATGGAAGGATATTCAATGGAAATATGAGCTCTTTCCTCATCCATATTGTTTACTCAATATCAAGAATTTGATATAACCACAGAGCTGTCAAAATAACGAGCTTTAAAATTTTACTATTTGCATGGGCTCATCTACACACAATCAATCTCAACAATTTTTGTGAGAAACAAGGGTTTTATCCCTTCAATGGAGTCACCATGTGAAAAAAAATATGTGTCATAAATATTTCACAAACATTTCTATTTTTTTTTTATTTTCTTTGTAAAAGGAAAAAAGGTTAGAGGAGTCGCTAGACAAAGAATCAAAGACATACTCTAATCATTCATCAAACAAATAAAAAACAAAACAAACAAAAAAGAAAGAAGAAAGTCGTAACCCATGAATAAAAATATTTATCCCTAGCAACGGCACCAAAAAGTGTTTCCGCCTTTCACACACATGGTGGTTAAGCACAACATAAATATTCAAGATACTAGGTGTGTCCTCAAGGGCAAGTCTCGAGTCAAGTACTGTCACTTGATCTTGACTCCTTTGTTTAGGCCAAACTCCTAACAAAGCCAAGGGGGGTGGTCCCTAAGAGAGTTGTCTAAGGATCTTTAAGTTTTAATCGTTATTGATGGAAGTAAGTTATTTAGGAGTTTTTTGAAGTAAATTCTGACACAAAATTGTTTGCAAATTTAAGTAAATATTCAATAAGATAACATCAACACATAAAGAAAGAATAAAATAATTGTAGATCATATTAGTTCCTATGGAGTCAAAGTGAAATAATGTTGTTGAAGTAAAATGCTTTGCAAATGTGTCTTGGTCAGTTTTAATTATTAAGAGATGAATTGAATTACGGGAAGGGAATTATCGATATACTGGAAGTACTGAGAATGTGTCTGGAATATGAGTAAAGTGGTTCCTCACTCATAAATGTGAGCTGAATCGGAGTCTCTGAGAAGGTGTCCAACACTACACCAACAAGGATGTAGCTTGACTGTATCTCGAAGTCACTACTCAGTTGTTCCAGCTTCCTTTGAGAAATTTTCCCATGATTGTCCACTACCATACGTCGTATTTTCGTAATGTTTCTAAGGGGAGTTTATTTTATTAATGAATTATTAGATTAATGTGAAGAAATTAGAAAGTGTTGAAAACTGCTTTTGATTTCCCAATGACCAGGAAAATCCCAGAGAGGGAAAGAGCATACACGAGTTGACGACAAATTGTTTATTCCAATTTGATATAAAAGGTAAGTTTGTAAAAGCAAAGGATTAACAACAAATAAGAACCACAACTATGTGTCACTTTCTGATCATCCACCAATAATCAACAAAGCCTTTAGTTGGTGGCGAGAGCATACTTTATGGAAATGAGTTGGGTAAGAAAGTAAAACTTAATCTGAGATGAAATAAAATAAAAACAACTAGTCTATACATGGCATCTTGTGGAGAGTCCGCAGTAGGTAGTGATTTATTGTCGACGTTTCAGGCCATTCTTGGCTCATCATCAGGACATAATCGATGATGAGCCAACAACGGCCTGAAACGTCAACAATAAATCACTACCTACCGCGGATTCTCAGCCAAAACTAGTCTATACATCCTTTCAAGAAGGCAGATTGTGTGCAAGTGTTGATTAGTAAAATGAAATCCATGAAAGAGACTGTGAATCCCCCCAGGGGGGATGGAGTGTGGGTGTTGTGTATCCTACTTTCTTTCTTTATTAATGAGTTTACAATATGATAAAAAATGAATTATTCTTTGCACTTTGATCCTTGAAAGGGATTGAAAGGATTACAATGTCGTCGGGAGAGAAAAGGAAAGAAGAAAAGGGATGGAGGATGGAGTTTTTTTTATGTCCAGGATGACCAAAAATTTGAAATTTGAGCAGTATGTCCTCCTTATTTTCTCAAAACCTGCTAAAAACCAGTGAGCTAAATGTGTTAAATATTGTAAATTTATCAAAGCAAATGCATAATCTACCCTACTCAAAATGCTAATAAAATTGTAGATTTTTTAGTGAAAATGACACTTGGAAAGATTTAAACGGATCTAGTTCAAGATAAAGCTTTAAAAGTGAATCTAGATATGATATATATGCTGAATAAAATCAGATTTCAGATACATAATTATTTATCCAATTTTACTAAGCATCAAGTAACCGAAACCAAGAAGAAAGCTTGAATTTTAGAGAGAAGACTGAAACTCCCAAGCTTGTGTTTGAAAGAAGCAGAGGAGAGAGGGATATAAAAAAAATTGTATTAGAAACAACAAAATTGATGCTGTAAAGAGAAGTGGATGCAACCGAGATCCAAGCCCCTTCACTATGAGACAAATCTGCAAAAACTAGGCAATTTCTAAAAAAAACAAGGTTAATCTAGTCATTTCATTAATAAAAAAGGAGAGCATAAGTATAACCAGCTACAGTTTGCTACTCCTAAAATTTTCTGATAATAAAATAAATATAAGTAACTTGACAACAACAAATACTTATTTAAATTTAACTGGATCTAAATACATCATTCGAAATAAATAAAGCATGAAATTACACAGATTTCACCTCAGATTTTGATCAAATTACAAGCTCACAATGAAATCACGGACTAGCTTCCAAAGTCTTCAATATTTATTTACAAAATATCAGAAACATAAGTACAAAGGGCATAGGTTCAATGCATCCTCTTGATTGAGGAGCAAAACCTTGCTTTTATAGCAAAAAATGAAGCTCAAACCCCAAGGGGGTGAATTTGCAAGTGTGAGGTGGTTTTGGGGGTTGAGATAATGGTGGGAGGAGATTTGAATTCATGGGAGGGAAGGATGCCACCAATATTGAGGTATCCCACTTTTTTTGGGAAGCCTTTACCTCCTCTAACCACTTCATCCAAGTGGCAAAACCACCCTCCATGAGAAAATTTGCCCCCCCTTTGTGGAGGTGAGTTGGATCTCGTCCTTTGATAGTTGAAGATGCTCCTCTATGCTCATAAATGTACCAGATAATATCCTCAACAACTTTTACACCTCAGAGACAAGTCCCATACAAGCGGTGTTTGACTTAGGAATTGGATTTTCTCCAATTTTCCCAATTATTTGACCCTCTGAGTCATTTTGGATAGAAAATCAAAATTAATAATTGAAAATTACTAATTTGATTGTCAAAAGTGATTTTAGGGGTTTAGTGGGGGCTCTGGGTCAAAAAACGAGCATCCCCATGACCAAATTGGTTCCCTAGGCCCAATTTTATGACCTTTTGAGCATTTACAATTAAAATACATCTTATCGACGATTTTATTAAAAATCTAAAAATTAAAAAATCCTATGAAATAATTAGTGCATGCCCACGAAACTTTAGGACTATGACTAGCATGGTATAATACATAGACCCTAGGATTTAATAATCTTTTAAGACAAAATCACCAATTTCACCATCCCGGATTTGGAGGATTTTGAGTGAAAAACTCGAAAATTATATGTTGCTTAAAAAAATGTCACATAATTGACAAGGGAAAAAACACTCGAGGATGATGACCTTGATGACCAAGTCCTAAGGATACCAAGGCTTTTACAAAAATAAACCATCATGTTATGTCATTCGTTACAATTCCCTCGAGGGGGTGTGAACATGCGAAATAAGGGACCACAATTGGCCTTGATGAAACCAGATAATTTCTTGAGCATTGAGTAAGAACAATAATTTGTTTCGATCTTTGGTGGTTCACTTGAAAAATCCCCTAAGTGCAACTTAGTGGATAACAATGTTCAAGGCTTGAATTGGAGTTTGTAATTTTATTGAGTAAACTTTAAAGTTAAGAGATCAAAAGTATATCCCATTTGACATAAAAACTAGCAAGCACCCAACTTTAAATTGGATATTATTGCCTTAAAGGACTAGTGCCATTTCGATAGAGGAGGATAACCTTAATTCTTCTTCTAATTGATTGATGCGAAGCTTGAGTATTGGGTTCATGCACCATTATAATTGTGTTTTCTTATATTTGCATTAACCTTGAAACAAAATACTACAATTAGGATTGAACACACAAAACCATGACAATGTCTTTCTTTAAGTTTATATATATTAAACAAAATTTTAAAGATATTTTAAATTTATATATATTACACATGATTTTGAAGATATTTTTGTAGTATCAATGAATTCACTATCACATGGCTTCAAGCTTATTTTAACCTATATTCTCAAAATATCACAAGATTTCCCATTGAGCTAATGTATAGAAACTTTAACAATTAATAATTTAAAATCAATCTAACACCATTATTATCATTGGATTAACATGTTTTATCTTTAAACCATTGTTTTTTCTCTCATCATTGTTAAATCAAAATAGATATAATTTTAATGGGAAAAAGATTTCCTGTTTAGCTAATACATAGAAACATTAACAATTAATAATTTAAAATCAATCTAACACTATTATCACTATTGAACCAACATGTTTTATCTTCCAACCATTGTTATTTCTCTCATTATTGTTAGTAAAACCAGCATAGATCCAAATCCTAGGCTCTATCAAGCGTCGAGAGGGATCAACTCTTTGGAGGTGCAAACCTCTTCTTAAGTAGTGCACTCTACTATTAGCTTAGTATTATTATTTAATACTATTTATGGTCGACATGTAATATTTTTTATTATTTTTTATTTTGTTAGGAAATAACATTACAACATCTCCCCCATACATGGTTTTAAAACCATGTGAAAAGGCCTCCTAAAACCATGGGTTGTTTAGGAGGCCTTGCACATGGTCTTAAAACCATTTGCAATAACCTCCTAAACCATGTACAATAAAGCCATGGGTTGTTTATGTGGCCTTGAACATGGTTTTAAAACCATTTGCAAGGCCCTCCTAAACCATGTACACTAAAATCATGGGTTGTTTAGAAGGCTTGCACATGGTTTTAAAACCATGTGCACGACCAACATTTTTTTGTGGATAATTCATTTTTTATTTTTTATTATTTTGTTGAGTAGGAACATTACAACATCTCCCCCATATTGTGTTGTTTTTTTTACCGACATTTTTTTGCCGATAATTAGTTTTTTAATTTTTTTTATTGTTTTGTAAGTAGAAACATTACAACATCTCCCCCATATTAGGTTGTTTTTGTGGCCGACATTTACAAGAGGGGATTTTGAGATAATGTAATGAAGTAAATACTCTCAATACTCTCAATACTCTCCCCTCCAATAACGTTACAAGATCTCTCCCATACTGGGCTGTAGAGCGTCTCTTGGCGCAATAACTAATTATGGAATTTGATGTTTACAAATGAAACTAACTTTGTCACTTTTTTTTTTCTTCAGACGAAAAAAACAGTTCTTTGATATTTTATTGAATCAAAGGTAACCTGGTACATCTTCAAGCAAAACCATCAAGACCCCAATGGGTCTAATAGAACAATAGTTCTTCATCATAATACATTAATACAACATATTAACTAATCTTATGATAAAACCACATTACCACACTATCCGTACCTAGACATCAATACATAAAACCACACTAACTTTGCCACCTCACCCCAAAGTATTTTAATTGTAGTTCACACTACCCTACATGATTATTCTTTAACGATAATGTCCTAATCATGGATGCACAACCTTGATAAGAACACCATAAAATGGCATGCATTGGATCCACTAAACTAGAATTACGAATTCCAAGGATGCCCAACAATTTTATAGGATAAAGACATTTTGACTAACTATATATATGAAAATGTGAGAAATTATGGATGGAAGTAAATTTCTTATTTAAAAAAACCATATCACAATTCTTTTAATAATTATAAATTTGAAATTATAAATTATAATGAACATAAATTAACATTATATATATATTTTTAAACATAAATTGAAAGTAATGAAAATACCAAACTATCATGAATTTTGTGTATGACGAGCCCAACACAGTGCCACTTGGGTAAAAAAAGCTATGGATACGATAATTAAAAATATTTGAATTAAACCTTAGTTTGAACTTAAAAATTTTAACACATTAAGGGTATTTTTTACATTCAAATGTAGCGTAAGAGGAAAAAGGAAGTTACATAGTTATCATCTTTGTTGGAATGTTCAAATGGTAGTAAATATGCTTGTATTCAATTTGAAAGGTTAGATATTTAATGTTTTTTTTTGAGATTAAGATGGTTCACCCTAATACAATATAAGAATAAGTTGTTAACTTAAAGTTAGGTTAATTTATCAACAAGTTTGGGGACGGGGATGAGGTTCTCAAAGCTTTTTAATAGAGTATTTTTCTAATTTTTTAATCCTTTCATATAATGGTTTTTATTTTAATGAAGTAAGAAGCACATATTCTCAATATCATTTTTTTTTGTAAGCTAGTGCCCACAAAGTTTTGAACTGGTGACCTTACACAAGGAATGCCTTGATAATGCACCCATTCACCGTTTATTCTATACCCCGTGGGCATTCACAATTTATATTATTAATTTTGTTGATAATTATATTTTTTATTCGATTTTTTAAATACCATGATCAACTTTATCAAAGTGATTTATTGATAGAGTTGATGGAATAATCTCTATAACCTTTTTTTCCAATAAAAAAACATTATATTGATATTTTAGAGGTTGGAATCAACTATACACTAACAAAACAACTAGTCACCAACCATAAATTGTTCCAAAGCTTTAGTTCTAATTGCCCCCCTCACTTATACTAAAAATAAATAGAATCTTCCTTATACATCTTATATCATCATTTCGCCTCATCAAAAATTGAAAACATATTGTACTAGACCTATATAGGTCTTTAAAACACTCAAGCCATCTACAACTCGACACTAGACGTCCTTACAATTTTGGATCAATGATTAGTATAAATTGATTACATAGATGAAGGGAGAGTGGCTCCCTTGAAAGCTTGTTTAGTTAAGGTACCCTCCTATAGAGGTAAAGCACCCTTGGATACAATATTTGCTTGTGTGTTGAATTCCTGAAAATTATAGTGAAAGAGAGAGAATATTTTTTTTACCTCTTGCACTTGATTCAAAATATGATTCAAAGTTAAATTCTTTATACTGGAATGTTGGTTGGCCCAATCAATAGTGATCTTAGAATCCCCTAGAACCTCGATATGTTTTATCCTTTTGTCAAGGGTTGTCTTCAATAAAATCCACAAAGCATAGAAATATGCCCAATTGTTAGTCCCTTGACCAACTACAAAATTAATAAATAAATATTGAAAAGTGTTAATAAATAGGATTGCTCTGACGCCACACAAACTTGGTTCTCCTTCATAAGCTCCATAAAAAAATACCCATGGGTGGGTTTCTTTATCATTGCATGGCACCATAAGGCTTTTGACCATTGTAAATTTCAAAGGCATTTTTTTCCTTCCATTGTCAATCTTGTCTTATGTGCCACCTAAGATGGAGAGAAGAGTTGATCTTGGAATACCATTTTGTTCTGGAAATCTAGGTCCCATAAATAAATAAACATGTAAGAGCCTTGTAAGTAGCTACATCTCTATTAGTTATCCAATCCAACAAGCTTTCCTTCATTATACTTTTATCCCATTTATCGTTTACTCCCAAGACTTTTGTAATCCCTATCTAGACAACTTTGGCTAAAGGACTTTGATTCTTCATTCTTCTTACAAATAATGCATTTGTTGGGACCCGTCCAACTTATTTTCCATCCATTGTCCCAAGTAAGTAATATATTTGCTAAAGAAAGCCACAAAAGAATTCTAGATTTTACGGGATAAGGTAATTTCCATATAGACTTCCAGTACCAATTTTTGAATGTAGTTCATTCCTCTTCAAGTTTTGTTGCGTATTTTAACTAAATTGAGCATTTAGTTATCCCTTTATTCTTGGACCACTTAAGGATGTCTTTATTTGCTGATAATTTTATTGCACCATGAGAAAGTATCTTCGAGTAAAGTTTCCATTCCTTTTCCAACTCTCCCCGCAAATTCAAAAAAATTGCAAACTTCCAACCTTGTAATAGGTCATATCTAACCCTCATAACATTTTACTCTCTTAAGAAGTAAATTCCCTACTCATGTAAGGAATCCACTAGTGCATTTTAGACTCTAATATTATCTTTGACTCCTATCCAAGGGTCCTCCCCAATTCTAACCTTGCCCCCATTTTTGACTTGCCAAGCCACCCATTTACCAACCAAGGGATGAGCCTTCACCACGGCTCTCCTGACCATGGATGCACTTAGAATATGTTTGTTTGTTGGTCTCAACCAATCCTCCATTGTGATCACCTTAAGGTATTTTTCTTTCATAACCTTCCCCAAAGCCCTTCGTTGTATACTAACCTCCATAACATTTTTGTTGCAAGGGCTAGATTAAAAAACATGTACATTTTTCAGGCCCCACCCTCTTAAATATTTTGGGAGGGCCATTTTGCTCCATTTAACAAGGGGAAGGCCTTCTTTAACTCTCTTCCTATTCCTTAAAGAACTAAAAAACTTCTCTTTGATTTTGTTAAGCAAGCCTTTAGGAATCTTGGCTATTGTTAGAAAATACACTAGGATACTCTCCAACGAGTCTTCTTCCTCACGAGAGCTAATAGTTGCACCCTACTAATTCTAACTTCCACTTTATTATACAACCAAATTTAGTCATTATAGTGATATTCATTAGGTTAAAAAAATCCCAAATACTTTACCCCTCTCTATCACTTATTAGTATTATCAAAATGTTTTATTGATAGAGATGATAGGGAAGTTAAATCCCCTCCAAACACTAAAATCTTAATGTGGTTTTTCTTGCACAATAAATTCCTTTCCTGTGATCATCTGTAGCATCACAATAAATCAGGTCTTGGTTGGTGTTATCTGTGCAAGAATGTAGAGGAGACCAGTTTCCATTTGATTAAGGAATGTAGGTATACGACGTAGGTCTGGAAGGAGTTGGAGGTCATTCTTAAGGTCAAGCTTTTGTGGGGTATTGGAGCCTCAATTAATGCATGTCTTTTTAATTGGTACCAAAGACTTGAGCTTTGGGAGGTTAAAGGGATTCCTTTTATTCTAGCTTGGCAGGTATGGTTGGTTCAGAATCATTGCCTTTTCGATGATCTCTTCTCATTGCCTCTGTCATGTGATTTTAGATGTGTTGTTGTCCTACACAGTTATCCTCAACCTATCAAAACTCCCAAGATTCGTCTAGTTAAGGAGGAAGAGATTAACAAGAACTGTCCTTGGGATTATTTTGATGGGGCCACACAAAAGGATGATGGGCTCTGTGGTGTTGGTGGACTATTATTTCTACCAAGAAAGAAAGTTTCCTTCAAGGCTGGGCTAGGGCCCGGAACAAAGAATTTCACATAATGCTATGCTCTTAAACTTCTCTTATTACTTGTTGTGGAGAATAATATAAAATAGTTGCAGGTATTTGTCAATGCCAAGATCGTAATTGATTGGCTTATGGAGGTTAAGTTTTGTCACAACATCTTTTTGCAGCCTCTTATTCACAAGATCATTTTGTTGAAGAACCATGTGGATGTTGTTTCTTTCTATCATGTTTTTAAGGGAAAAGGAACTATGAAGCATATATTTTATCCAAGGAAGGTGCCAATCTAGACAGTGGATAATCATTGAAGAGCAGGAAGGAATAATATTTGAATCCACACGCCATGAGTGATGATTTTGATTGTCTAAGCCTTTCGATGAGAACAAAATGATCTGCATTATCTTTTGCTTTTAAAAGATGTTTTGGAGCTATGCATTTTTATACAGTCTCCAAGTTGTGAATGAACAACATGCTTGTTGATGGCAATTTTTAAGTTTTTCTTCAATATTTTTTGGACGATAGGAGTGTTATGATCCTACTAAAGAGCAAGAAGGAATAATTCCATAGAAGAAGCTGGTTTTGGGAACCATTATAATATGATTTAAAAAGTTGATCTAGATCTATAAAAGCTTTGCCTTTTATGTATTGGCTTATGAATGGACAACAAGCTTATGAATGACAAATCCTGAGTTTCTTCTTAAGACAATGAGAGTGTTATGACTCGGTGTGTATTGCTTGACAATATGGATTTTATAGAGCTTTGACTTAGTTTTTTTTTGTAAATAGAATTATGATATTGTTGTAGATGTAGCATACTTTTTGGACGGTTTCTGTAAGTGAGGAATGCAACTTTTTCTAAATAGAGTTAAAGTTATGATTTTTTTTGAGGGAAAAAAATATAATTATAAACCTTTACTACTCACTAAATTCATTTTAATTAACCCTAATTTTACAACTTTTTGTCATTCATTGTAATTGATCACAAATTGTATACCTTTCTAATGGGTTTAAGTCATTATGTTCCTACATGTTTCTTTGCTTAATATTTTCTTTTGGAGTGGGCTCTAATGACTACCTTTGCTTAATATTTTCTTTTGGTGTGGGCTCTAATGACTACCTTAAATCAATCAAAGTCAATTACTCATATTGTCTTGTGGAGTGGGCAATAATAACTACCTTAAAGCAATCAAAATCAAATTCAAAAGTAAATAAAAAATAATAATAACACTTTAACTTAGATAAATATTTATTAAATAACCTAAGTAGTGGAAAAAGTCAAAGTCATGAATAAATAATAATAACATTCTAACTTTGTTTCTAAATAAATATTTATTAAATAACTTAATTAGACAAATTCAAAATTTTAAATGGGTTTATTTTTTACCATTGGATTAAATGTTAAAGATTTTAGTCTTTTTTTTTAAATTTATTTTTTAATCTTTTTCTTCCAAAATCTGGTAGTAATTCTTAGAATTCAAATATAAGTTACTAATTTTTCATAATCCAAATAATATAAGTTTTCATAGGTTTTCCATTTCCATTTCCAAAAAAGTCAAACTAGTATAATCATTAAACAACTCCTAAATTCATCGTAATTTAGTTATTTTTTTCAAAACTTTTATTAAATAAATTATTTTAAAATATATCAAAATTTTAAATTTACAACAATTAAATAAATATATAACTTCTCACAAAATTCTTACCAAATTTAACCCCCAAAAAATTTAAAATATAAATAGAATTATCCCATATTTAATTTACTCCAAATATATCCATCAAATCTCAACAATTAAATAAATTGATCACTTCCCACAAAATTCTCAACAAACTAAACCAAAAGAAATTAAAAAAAATAAAAAAAATAAAAATTTATCCCATATTTAATCTACTCCAAAAATATCCATCAAAGTTCTGTATGCCTATATATACTTGTATATGCTTGAGCCTTTGGTGTAGAGCTGACTCGTAGCAGTGAACTCATAAAATATGCCTGGATAGCAGATCAAGTTGAAGAGTGGTCAAATTGTTGCAGTAGAGGAATTTGATACTTTGGTCTCAAGCGAGAAACACCATAGGATTCTTCGGCACTAACATCAGCAAGCCCCGGCATCGTTATCAGGCCCAAATCAGCCCCCCGAAAGGTACTCATTCTTATCTCAGGCCTCAATCTGAAAAACCCATCTGTCAGATTTTAGCTTTTCAAGCTCAGATCTGCTTAAAATAAAACAATCTCCACATATTCAGAAAAATTTCAAGATGGTTTTCGATATCAACCCAGAGGAGGTTGACGTTGTGATCTCTGCAGTTAACCCCGATCTGAGTTTCTTAGAAGCATGGAGACCCTTTTTGACCCCTTATCATCTCATCATAGTTCAGGATCCTGAGCTTGAGCAGAATGTCGAAGTTCCGTCTGGGTTTCATTACACTCTGTACACTAAGCATGACATGGAAAGAATATTGGGTTCTGGTGTTTTATCCTCATTGGGCTTTAGAGGTCATAGTTGCAGGTCATTTGGGTACCTTGTGTCTAAGAAAAAATACATTTTCTCACTGGATGATGACTGCCTTCCTGCTAAGGATCTAAGTGGGAATTTGGGTAATGCATTACACCATCACCTAGTGAATCTCAAAACCCCATCAACCCCATTTTTCTTCAATACCTTGTATGATCCTTACAGGCCAGGGACAGATTTTGTGAGGGGGTACCCATTTAGCCTTAGGCAGGGGGTCCCCTGTGCCATTTCATGTGGGTCGTTGTTGAATTTGCCTGATTATGATGCACCCACACAGATCGGGAAACCCGACGAGAGGAACACTCAATATGTGGACGCAGTCATGACTGTTCCCAGTGGAGCCATGTTTCCCATGAGTGGCATTAACATTGCATTCAATAGAGAAATCATTGGCCCTGCAATGTTCTCTGGGTTTGCTAGTTCCAGATCTGGCAAGACTGTGTTGTCTCGGCACAATACTCTGGAAGACATTTGGTGTGGTTTCTGCTGCAAGATTATATGTGATCACCTTAAGTACGGGATCAAAACAGGGCTTCCTTATGTGTGGAGAAAGGATCTCGGGGAGCCTGTGGTTAGCCTTGAGGGAGATTCAAAGGGTGTTCAGTGGCTTGAAGAGATTGTGCCATTTTTCCAAACAGTTAGTCTGCCTCGTTCCGCCCTCACTGTAGAAGATTGCTTCTCGGAAATTGGTAGACAAGTCAAGGAGAACCTCAAGAATGTGGATCCTATCTTTGGTGAAATTGGCTCCATGATGGAGGATTGGATCAAAGCATGGAAGTCAGTCTCATCTTGATTCATTTCATTTCTGCTGCAAAGTGATTCGTTTTTTCTAAACAATCCAGTGAGCTGTTACATTCTATTGAAGGAAAAGTTGGTCCTATAAAATCTCTGCTTAGATAGTACCGATCACTCCTGTTTAGAGATTGGTGCATAGACAATATATCAGGATTAACATTGGGTAATTTCATATTGCATAGTTGATATAAGCTTTAGAATTTTAGTTATCTGAATAGAATCGGTACAGTTGAGATTTTGGTTGTTTGGGTGCGAGGACTCTTGTCTTCAGTTCTCAGTCTAAGACATCTTTGATATAGAGCCATTTGAATTTTGAATATTTAATGTTGAGATAAACTGGTTATGTGACAAGAAAGGCTTCCGGTTGGAGGAAATTATTCTCTAAACAGAGAAGAATCAAAGAGAAGTTTATGCTCTTATGTTTTTCATGATGCTTATTCGGGAATTTAGTTCTAGGTTATACCATGTCTTCTGTTATAGCAGTATAACTAAATGAAATGCTCGGTTCTAAAAGATTTTTCTCATTTGCTATGGTATTGACTTCTTTATGGAAAATAAATTATGTTACACAAATAGATTAGATTTTATATAAATGAACTCATTATTAGACATCAGGCATGGACTCTAGAATTAAACAATCAGGATGATTTTGTTACCTTTTCTCTTTTTATTGGTTCCATGGTTTCTAGATCTTGTTTTCCTTGCCTGCTACCATTATTTGAATAGACTTTGCAAATGTTATTTTCATTTTCTAATTTTGGGAAACCGTCCCTGTATGGGAAATCTTGTTTAATAACTGCCATTGGATTTAAGAGATCTTTTTGTAAATGGATCTAACAGTTTTTGCCCTTTTGAAGAACAATGCTTATAATACTTTTTAGAAGGAATTTCTTCATGTATCAGGTTTTAATCATGTATCAGGTTTTGGATTTGAGACTTTATACTGCCAGTGAATTGAAAGGATGTCTTTATAAATGGTCCTAACAGTTTTTGCCCCTTTTAAGATAAATGTTCATAAGAACTTTCTAAAAGGATTTGCTTCTTTCTAATCATGTATCAGGTTTTGGATTTGAGGCTTTCTCCCAAGTTCTGTATTATTTGTGCCCGGTGATTATTAGTGTATCATATTTAAACAGTAATGCTTCAGTTGAGGATTGTTTCAGACTCTGCTTAATAATGTTTCTTTTGTGATGTGGTTGGGATTCGCCTTCACGTCTTGGAGATTTCTTTTGGTAATCTCAATTGTAATTGATATTATTCTTCTTACTCCGAGGTTTAATTCAAGACATTCAACATATGATGTATTTTTTCCAGTAGATGTTTGCAGGCTGTTTCGTAATTGTCATATGTCGGGGAAGCTTTTTATGCCGTAGAAAGCAAACATTTTGGGACTGTCACGATATTTTTTAACTACAAGCAACAGCACTGTTTAAGGATCCCCAAATCAGGCATAATGATTTTGCAGTGACAGTTTCTTAACCGTAGCATCATATTTGAAGCTCTTAAAGATGGTAGCCTTTTATATTTCCTACTATTTTTTTGGGAATTCTTTTCCATAGCCACTGAGTTCTTTCCATTAAAAACCTTTTGAGGGTTCTGCCAGGAATCCCTGTGCGATCTTGTCTAGTGCAATTTTTTTCTTTATGTTTGTTTCAAGGCACGCTCAATCAGCAAGTTACTAAACTTACTCGAGCTATGTCGTTCGCAGATGTAATGTTCTTTTATGGTTCATGAGGTCATTTTTGTTTATGCAGTCCAATGTATTTACCTAAAGTCTAAAGATGATTGAGTAGGGGTAATAGTTTGCCAGACTAAGCAGCCAAAATTGCAGATTGAATGCTGCAAGTTGCTGAACATGCTTCTCTTTAGTAATTAGAGGTTTTTCTTCCAGTCAATTAAAGAATCTTTTCACCCACAGGTTTCCTAATCATAAACATTCAATGGGGTTGTGGAGAATTGTGCTCTGGAAAGCCTGAGGAGTGGCCATAGGAACTAATCTTGTATAGCCACTGATTATCCTCTAGAAAGTGATTTGCAGAGTATCTATCCCTTGATCTTTGTGTACCTAAAATCATGCATATGACTTTTAGTTGGTGTGAAAAGAGTTGGAATTTATTGTTCTACAATATTGTTCTTTGTGTATTCGTCAGGCTACAGAGCTGTATGATGCTTCACTTCTACTCTTGTTTTATTGTCAACCACGACTCTGTAAATGTACTATGTGACAGTGAAGGCTCTCCTTCAAGAGTTCCAACGAAGACTTTATGTCTAAGGTGGAATCATTTGTAGGAACAAGGACAATGACAGTCTAGCATATGCTAATTGGGTTGAACTCCTGTCAAAGGCAAAAATTAACCCTTAGGAACATGTTGTGCAGTAGGTTCTTGGGGGTAGATTGATGAGAAGGAAATTTTTAGAATGGGAAATATATAAATTTCATTGCATCTCATAAGCCAAAGATGTTGAAAAATTATAGCAAAGCTGAACTCTTTCTTTGTCCATGGAAGCCTGGCACAAACAAAGCTGCAAATGCATCTCAAACAAAAGGGAATCTACAAGGATGGCAGGTGGGAGGAAGGTAGGACATTTTGATGATGTTGCTTTTACCCCCTTAAGTCTTGATCATATGTTGATCGATGACATTACATGCACGGAGTGGATTGGCTGACCATTGTCCTAAAAATGACATGTTTATGCTTTATTTTTATGTTCTTTGCAAGGTCAATTTACCGTGGAGTCTTATCCATGTGTTTGGAACATTGATCTTTAGGGTTGGGTATGAGTTTTATATGACTACTATGTTACCTCTCTATCAATTCTGAGCTAGTGAAGCCGAGGGTTCAAACATAACTCTATGCTTCTCAGGCACTTGCATTCTCACCATGGTTTGGGAGACCACACCAGTGAGTTACAAATTTTCAATCATCTTGACATTGCCACTTGTGATTTTATTCATAAGGGTTTGAGTGAACTAGGGCACCTTCCAAACTAGTCTCCCTGGAAGCCTGGAAGAATCCTATAAAGTTGTATCGATTGCGGGGGTGAACTATAAAATTCCATTAGTCCATCTCTGCATGCCCTAAAATCTCAAAGAGAGGGTAAGCCATACTATACAAACATCAATACACTAGCATACTATACAAACATCAATACACTAGCATCAATGTTTAAAAGAATATAATTTTTGGTGGAATTTCCAAAGTTTTGAACTTACTGTAGTTGCTGAAATTTTTCTAATTGCTACCTACGTTTATCAAAATTATTTCATTTCTCTAAGCATATAGGAAACATGGCAAGCCTGCTAAGATTTGACTCGCTCCCTATTTTGGAGTAACTGTTTTGAAATTAAATATTCATTGGGCTTTCTCATGACATACTTGTAACTTTCTAATTTGGTCAATATGAATGACAATGTCCATTCTACGTGGCATAGCACGAATCAAGACAATGTGGAAGCATGTGTCAAATTGAATGGTTTGAAATTTGATATTTGTTGGGGGTCTAGGAGTTGTTATTTGGAGGTGCTTAACCATGGCAACAAGCTTGAATAATTCTCTGTTTTCCTTTTGCAAGTTCAACATAGATAATATGCTTATGAATCGAAATGAGCATTGCAAATATTGACCAAGAAAGACAAAAAGCTTGAATAGTTCCCCATTTTCCTTTCCTTTTCCCAGTTTAACATAGATACTATGCTTGTGAATCTAAATGAGCAGAGCAAATGTTGACTAAGAAAGACAAAAAGGTGAACACAAGGTAAGGGATAAGAAATTCGTTTCCCTTTCCTTTTTATGGTTTAAGTAGGAAAAGAAAGGAAGAGACAAGCAAGCTTACAAACCAAAATGCAAATTCAGAAGGAAAAATCTTGAAACCAGGGTTGAGCTTTATGGTTTGTGGTTTCTTAATATGTTATTTTTCAAAATTTATGGTTTGTGTTGTTAGTCACAAAAGTAGTATGCATAATGTACCAAGGCTGTGTAGGTACATTATTAGGTGTAATGCATGGGAAGGATGATAGGGGACTGGTAGGGTTTTAAGAAAGATAACTTTCATAAAGTTAGACAACTTCATTGTGTTTGGTATCTTTCTTATTTGGCAAGAACAAGTAGGTATATATTTATAAGAGCTGCTGGCTAACCAAACAAAATAATATGTACAAGTGTTCAAAATATGACAATGGTAATGATATTTTCTTTTGGGATCCCCATTTTCCACTAGATGCCCCATTGGTAACCTTTCAACCATATTTGCAAACATGTTTGCTCGACCATTGTTGCTTGGACAAGTATGATATAAATGGAAGAGTTCTAAGGAGTCTAGCATACTTCGGATTCTCATATTCATTCACCCAAGAGATGCACCTTCAATCTAAGGCTTTCTTGTGATTAGTTTGATAATGGACGATGATAATCTAAGGCTTTCTTGTGATTAATTTTGAAGATAAGAAGAGAGCTCGAGAAAAAGGGCATGAATCTCAGTTTGATTATTCGTCATTCTTAAAAGTTCTCATGCAAAATTAACTACTTCATTTCCTCTAGGGTTAAGGATGACCCCTCTTGCACTTGCCATCCCCTCACTATGGTTGGTATCCTACAAATACTATTACAACGTGAAATCCTTGGAAGAGTTAATCACTGCACAAGTTAATAAAATGGAGTTTGAGGACATGAACAATGAGTTAGGAGTTGCATTCTATCTAATATGTTGCTTGGCAATGTGGTACACTATCATAGACAACGAATCCAAGTATTGCTAAGATTTACATTTAACTTCTTGTTGAAAGAGCCCCAATTTTCAAGATGACATTTTCCCCCATGTCACAAATAACTCATATCGGACTAATAATATAGCATGGTACCAAAATGGAAATATAAATATCTATTAAGAACAATTCGAAAGCTAAAGCCTTTAGTACTTGGCTATAAAGAGTATATAGATAATCTTGTTGTGCCAAAAGTATTATGGTTATATGTTGGAAAAATGTATTGATAAGAAGTTCAAAGTATATCTTGATGTCGCTTAAGATGTAAGAGACCTAGTATCACAGATCTACAACCCACTTGATTTTTTTTTGACCCTGGGGATTTCCCAACTTTGCTTTAGCATCGGAAGTTATGTGGTGCCTTATCTCAATGGCAGGGGCTTGGTTAGATTGTGCCTACAACAATCAGAGTACGCCTTTTCGCTTAAGGTTTGCTCATTACTTTGTTTCAGACTACAAACCATCAATGCAACCAAGTCGCATTCAACCAAGTTCATTCAATAGTTTGACATGCATCCAAACACAACCTTTAAAACATACAAACAATACTTATACATAACAAGATTTAACAATTAGCCAATTTTGCATTTAGCTAATGTCAACATTTAACCAATATAAAGCATAGTAGTAAATAAAACAACACTCATCCCAATAAACAAGTCACAATACACATGCACATGTACAGGTGACTCTTAGGGCGAATTCCTTAAACTTATTTATGAGAAGAATGTTTGCAATATATAGCAAGGCCACTTGCCTACCACTCATTTACATAAGTATAAAGAATCTAAGACAAATAGCTTCTTGCCAATGCTCAATAATCTTGTCAAACCAATCCTTGATGTTACTACAGGATTGCCTCCTATAAAACCTATTCACATCTTCATTTTTCACTCAACGAGTGCAAGTTTTCCTAATTGTGCAAAACCTAGGACTTGGAACAATCATAGAGTTCACCTTGAACTTGTTTGAATGAATAATTTGTCAAAGATGATGTTGATGCCTTAGCCACCTTGAGGCATCCCTAGTTATTTTTCTGCAATTTTTCGAGTCCTAAACTTACAGGGCCGTTTTGAGGCCCTAAACGACGTTTTTTGGAGATTCGGGGCCAGATGGTTGCCATCGGCATTCATCTGGATGACCAAAAGTTGTAAAGCATAGATAGACCTTTCCAACGAGCTATCAAACGCCAAAATCGGAGATCGTATGCAAAAGTTATGACTCCGGGAAGTTGACTGTTCAACTTACCACCGTGGGGCCGCAAACTTTATGACGGTTCATCTTCTAGGGTTACGTTTTGGACTTTTGGGGTTCTCACCTCATTCTTATTATAAATAGGCCCTTTGGCCTCATTTTGTATTCAGCTTGGCATGGATGAGCGTAGCAGCCACATCTCTTCTCAGAGATAGCTACCACCATTCTAGCAATTGTATTACAGTGTGTTATATTTCCACTATTTAATAGAATATGTGTTTACTGTATCTCTGTTATCTTTGCAAAATGTCTGTGATTACGATTCTATATATGTTCTTTCATTTCGTCCACGCATAAATCCGGATCAGTGGTATCAGAGCAATCTGCTCTTTGATTGTTTCTCAGCGCATGTCCTTGATGAGGTCCGAGTATAGAGAGTTTGGTCTCGAACTACTTTCACTTGATCATTCTCGCCGTCCCAAACGACCTCCAATGGCGGAAGAAAAGAGAAACGACGGAGCAGGAGATCCTATCAAGTCGTTGCTCGAGGAAGCCCTCGAGCGACAGAGGAACGAGATGATGGATAGTTTCACCCAAATCCTTCTATGAATGTCGGCAGCGGCAAGTGCATCTTCAACAAGCACCCGGTCCGAGGATGCAACTCCCTTCAAGGTACAAGTTAACTTTGATATTCCTTTATTTGAATGAAAAATTGATGTAGATGCCCTAGATAATTGGTTGAATGTTCTACAAGGGTATTTCTTTGTCCACAATTTTTTCAACAGAGAAAAGATCACCTTTGCGTTCTTTAAGGTAGTCCCCCATGTCCAAAATTGGTGGGGTACTTATTGTGAGCAAAACTCATCAGACGAGTCTAGAATGTTTGAAACAAATCCCACTTGGGCCTCTTTCATAGATGTCGTTAGGGAACAGTATTACCTTGTGGGAAACTATGATGACCAGTTCACAAAATTGACCATTCTGCGTCAAGAAAGGGACCAGACGGTGTCGGAGTACACCAACAAATTTCATACTCTGCGAACAAAGCCGAGTATCAAGGACTTCGAGCGGCACCTGATCTTGAAATATCGCAGTGGTCTACATCGGTACATCCGAACTGAGATGGACTTCCTTGACATCTCCTCACTTGGATCCGCCTATTGGTATGCTGTCAAAATCGAGGAGAAATTTCGACAGAAGAATAAGCGAGACTCTGCACCTGCGAATCCACCGCAGAAGCAAGGCAAGGGAAACCCTGTCCCGCAGAACACAACAAAAGAAAACGACAACCAGTCCCCAAGCAAAGAATGGGGATGGAAAGACAAAGGACACCGATAAGTGGTGCGAATTTCATAAAAGCCCTTGGCACAACACTGATGAATGTCGCTCAAAGCAGTCATTAGTGGTCGAGATCAAATCTTTAGAATCAGATCCGGATTCTGATTCCGAGCCTAATGCCACAACTGCATACAATGGGAGGAAAATCATTGATGCAGACCCCACTGCCATTGTTGCTACCGCACAGGTTCAACTAGAGGATCTTGAAGAGTCAGAGGCAGAGGAGCACCTATTCCACTTGTAGATGTGGGTGAAGGGACTGCCTCTACATTTTGTTGTTGACAACGGCATCCAAAAGAACCTGATCTCAGCAGAAGTCGTCAAGAGATTGGAGCTTCCGATAACACCACACCCGCAACCTTACAACATCGGTTGGCTAAGCTAAGGATGAGGTATCCGCATTACTCAGCAATGCCTCCTACCATATGGCATCAGGCCTTTCAAAGACGAGGTATTGTGTGATGTGGCCCCACTTGAAGTCTGTGATGTTTTTTTAGGACAACCATATATGTGGAAGCGTCATGCTGTATATGAGTCACAGCCTCGCAGTGTCATTGTCACTTTGGGAGGACAACTCTACCGGATCCTAGAGACAGTTGCACCTGCTACAGTCTCACAGGGTAGGAAGATAATCTCCCACACCAGGAAATTATTCCTCCTCACAATTGTGTTTGAAGGAGAATATAAGATCACAGAGACCTCCACACCCTTTGCACAGGGTGTCTCTGCTCATTAGACACAAGAATAAAACAGAGCCATCGTTTCTTCATCTATTCGAGTACCTCTACAATGCAAGGCCACACATTCAAGGTGCTCCTCCAAAAACAAATCATCCACACAACAATTACAACCCTCTCGGGATGCCAAAGAAAAGTAGCCTCTTCACTTCAACAAATGTCGCACCAGGAGATCAATTCAACACAGTTCGAGATATGATATGGGATTCGACGCAATGGAGACCATTGCTTCCTAAGGAGGGAGGATTGATCCAGATGGAGATCGGTGGCCACCCACCTATTCCACTGGCTCAAAACAATTGTCCATTGTGGTAGTTTCCTAGTTATTTTTCTGTAATTTTTCGAGTCCTAAACTTACAAGGCCGTTTTGAGGCCCTAAACGATGTTTTTTGGAGATTCAGGGCCAAATGGTTGCCATTGACATGCATTTGGCCAACCAAAAGTTGTAAAGCATAGATATACCTTTCCAACGAGCTATCGAACGCCCAAATCGGAGATCGTATGCAAAAGTTATGACCCCGGGAAGTTGACTGTTCAACTTACCACTGTGGGGCCGCAAATTTTATGACGGTTCATCTTCTAGGGTTACGTTTTGGACTTTTGGGGTTCTCACCTCATTCTTATTATAAATAGGCCCTTTGGCCTCATTTTGTATTCAGCTTGGCACGGATGAGCATAACAGCCACATCTCTTCTCAGAGATAGCTACCACCATTCTCGCAATTGTATTACAGTTTGTTCTATTTCCGCCATTTAATAGAATATGTGTTTACTGTATCTCTGTTATCTTTGCAAAATGTTTGTGATTACGATTCTGTATATGTTCTTTCATTTCCTTCATGCATAAATCCGGATCAGTGGTTGCGCTAAGAGGCACTCTACAACCTAGTATGGGAGAGATCTTGTAACGTTACGTAACGTTACATAACGTTATGTCGGCTATAAATAATATTGTCAATTAGGAGGGAGATGTTGTAATGTTACTTTTGACTTCCCAATTATGATGTAGATGTTGTAACTTTATGTAACACTTTTTATTTCTAAAAAGTAAATTTATTGGTTTTGTGGGCCATTAAGTAAAAAGTAATAAATAAAAAATTTAATTATCCGCCAAATTAAACCCTTAACAACAATATATAAATTAGGTTAGACACAAGAACATAAAAAAATATCCTTCTCCCGGAAATTAATGGGCTAAATCTGGTGAATAATACAACCCTGTCTCAACAGTTGCAAGATTTTGATTTGGAAGAGTCAAATAAAATTGCTGGTGAATGTAAAAAACACTTAAACAGATTTCACTAGCAGATCTATACAAAGAACACATATATTTTTAGATAATGTTTGAATGAAGTAAATACTCTCAATACTCTCCCCTCCAATCTTCAGAGAGTCGCAATATGAATGAGGTGATTGCAGAGCTGATGAGGCTGTGAGAAGAAGGGAGAATGGTTGTTGACATGCATTTTGAATACCTTCTCTGGGGAATTATGTGCTGTGGAGAATTCTTGGTGCTCTGGAAATAACAATCTGTCCTTCATTAACTTGACATAAAATCTTTTGATACTTCCATAATTCTCCTCTGACAGCTTTAGGAAGTCCACAGAGATTGGAAATGGCGTTGGAGTTAGAATAGATCGTGCAAGATTCACGTCCTGTGGTAATAATTATTAGTAAGACCGGCCAGAAACAAACTAATCCTCAGCAAAAGTAATGGAAAACGGAAGAAAAGCTACAAAACAATTCCAGGAAGCTCACCATAGGCACATCCCACTATATTTTCACACATATATACAATAACAACACACAGTTGTGTATTCGAATTCAATAGAGAGAAATTCAAGCTAGCTCTTCAGGGCTTTCGTTGTAGAGATGGGACTTGACACGATGAAGAACCAGTGAAGCAGATGTGAGCAGCTCTGAATCTTCTTTCATATTTAGTACTACCACTCCTTTTTCCACCAGCCTTGAGAACGTCAGTACACATCATAGAAATCCATAGTCCAAAAAAATTGAATGAAGAATTCAAAGGGGTATGCATCATAATTGCATCAATCTCATTTAGCGATACAAGTATGAGGTTTAAATCATATTCTCAATTAAATTCTGAATCATATTCATGGATGCATACACATTCTACTAGTCTACTTAAGATAAACATGGATGTCCACCTGTCCAAATATCCTACAAATCAAAATTTAATTGAGAATATGATTCATAAAACCGGTTCATCATAATAGCAACGCAGCCAATTACAACGAAATAATACCAATGGCATCTTATTCTTAAAAAAAAATGGTGAATTCTAACCTATAAAAATGTTAGATTCACATACATGTTTCAATAAATTTTCAAACAACATGCTGTCATTGGATCCTGGAGTACCTGAACATGGGTATCATGGTAAGAGAAACTATTGAATTACATCTACACACAAGGAATCTGAAACATGACCAAAACAAGAGTTTTTGTTCTACAATTTAAGATAGGATAAAGCTGGCAGCCGCCTAAAAAAATTGAGAGGAGCAGAAGGCAGAGGGTGCCGGAGTTTTGGATGACAAAAGAAGTATAATCTAAGAACAATAACAATCACTTGCAGGATGGAATCACATATAGAACGACTGCATCAAACAAGAAAAACAAAATAAAAATGGTAGTTGCACGAGGATTCCCCAAGAATAATTTGAACTCGACTTGCCACCGATATGAGCCTACCGTATCTCATTCTCAAAACTTCTCCATTGACAAAGGAGGAGAGGGTGCCAAATTCAAATTCAAATTCTTCCAGCAATTCATCGCGACTCAACATCCACATATGGGCTTTAGTGGGATCAGATGATGGCTGTTGATGCTTAAATCTATATTGGTAATGACAGAGGCCCATGAAGAATATGGAGAAGGATTAATTTTGGATTACATACCAGCCTATATCCAAATCCTATGGTTTATTAAGCACCCAGAGAGATCAAATTGCTCGAAATGCAAACTTCTTGAGTGCAATACTTGAGAAGAAATGTAAACTTCTTGAGTGCAATACTTGAGAAGAGGTTTGCACTTCGAGAGATTTGATCCCTCTCGGCGCTTGATAGAGCCTAGGATTTGGATCTATGCTGGTATCAGAGCAATCTGCTCTTTGATTGTTTCTCAGCGCATGTCCCCGGCGAGGTCCGAGTATAGAGAGTTTGGTCTCGAACTACTTTCACTTGATCATTCTCGTCGTCCCAAATGACCTACCATGGCGGAAGAAAAGAGAGACGACGGAGCAGGAGATCCTATCAAGTCGTTGCTCGAGGAAGCCCTCGAGTGACAGAGGAACGAGATGATGGATAGTTTCACCCAAATCCTTCTACGAATGCTGGCAGCGGCAAGTGCATCTTCAATAAGCACCTGGTTCGGGGATGCAACTCCGTTCAAGGTACAAGTTAACTTTGATATTCCTTTATTTGAAGGAAAAATTGATGCAGATGTCCTAGATAATTGGTTGTGTCACATACCCCAATTTTGTAAAATAATGTTTATTGTTTCAATTATATTTCCTAAGACATTATGTTAAATTTAATGCTAAGTAGGAACTGATGACTCAGTAGAGTCAAAAGAAGTGGAATGTAATTCTGAATATTTTATTATTAATAAATACAAAAATGGAGACAACAGCATGGGAGAGCTGTTAATAAGAGTGTATTGATCAAACCGGTGGAAGGAACTAGGTGGAGGGCAAAAGACAAGTGGCAGCATCCTCAAACACTTCCTATGTTGTAGATGGCAACTTCTCGAGTGTACTGGTCAAACTGGTGGAGGGCAAAAGACAAGTGGCAACATCCTTAAACACTTTCTATGTTGCAGGTGGCAACTTCCCTACATTTGGGGTCATGATCCCCCGAGAAAGTGGGATAAGAGCAGTTGGCTCAATAAATGACAACTAACCCAAAAAGACCTAGGCAATCTTTTAAAAGTACCCAATGAATAAAGCTGGGGTTGCTCAGATATTTTCCAGGAGAAGAATCATTCAGGAGGAATGCTCTTCAAGGAATTCATTGGGGAAAAAGAGAAAATAGTAAGGAAGGTGTTTGGAGAGATATTCTGCAGTAACTTGGTCTGATACAACTTGCTAGCTGAGAGAGCTTACTGATAAGTTCAGAGTTCGTATTAAGTCTGTAGACTGGTACTTGATTATTGCTGCACCTAGTTCCAGCCAGGGAGACCAGAGCAAGCTCGGGGGTCCTGAGGAGTCGCTGTTTGAGCGCTCTCCAGGAGTTGGTAGGGAGGAACGGCCTCCCATTGCTGTTGTTGTCCAAGCTGAAGAACAGGTTTTTCCATCTAATAATCTTTGTTTTTAGTATCTGTGTATGATTGAATGTCATGTTTGTAGTTTAAGATGTAAAGATTTAGTTGGTTTAGTAAGGTAATTGTTTTTAGATTGTTTAGTAACATAATCTTTGATGAAAAACAAAAACTCCACCTGTGTTTTTCCTCATCTGGAGTGACCAGACCGTACTCCAGCACATGGGTGAAATTTATAAATAAAGATAGTATGATGAAAATGCAGAATAGAATGTTAATAGAAATTATAGAATATTTCTTTTATTTTGTTGTCAGAAGAAATATCTTTTATACCACTAGCGGTGTTAAAACCTGATTCGAGATTGTCAGTTTATTAGAAACAAGGAAGAAGTTATTTTATTTACTGACAGTAGCATCAAGGAGTAGAAAAAACAATTTTTGGTACAGTAGTTACTTTCAGTAATCCCTTTGCTTAATTGAATTCAGAAGAAGAGTATAATAGTTAACTAGAGTAGGATTAAGTTAGATAAAGATGCTTTACAGTCTACCTCTTCCTAGTTTTAACTACTGCATGTGTAATAATTAAATTGAAAGAAATAATAGCTAGAATCTCGATTTACTTCTACAGGTAATTTAGTTATTAACAAATTTTGCTTTTGGAAAGTAATATATGTTATTCATTCATTTTTGTTCTATCTAGCTAAGCTTAAACAAAAACATACAACTGCTAATTTATACTTTTTACAATATTAACAGTGTAAAAACATAGTTAGTTCATTTACATTTATAAATATTAATTTGTAATATAAACGAGACAATATAGAATACAGAGAGTATTACTATAAGGTATTTAGTACAGTAATTATAAGAACACATTAACAACAGACTATTTTATTCTATTATTATAATTAAACAAAGAACAAAATATTATCTCTCTATGCATTTATAAAAGAAACTAAGTTTAAATAACCTTAGGAGCAATAGTACTCGCAGGTTGGATAACAACTTATTTTATAATAAATAATAATATATTATCCTATTATATATTTTATAGGAATATTATTATTATATAATTACAGTAATGTTCTTAATTCATTATTGTAAATTTGATATATAACATAAATTCTGTTCTCAAAGATTAACGAACAGATATATAATAATTTCATTAAAAAATCTAAAGCCATTACTTTCTGCAGGGTAACAAGTATTTAACAACATTTACTTTTTCCTCAATAATAAGGTAGGTCAATATATAACCAATGTACAGGAAAACTCTAATAATGAACTTAAAAAAAAAAATATTATGGATAAAAAAATTAAGTATACTATTGTACAAGAAGTAATTAACAGAGCGACAGAATGCTCGACTTATTGAGCTTAACAATTATTATAAACTAAAAACTCCGAAATTATACACGAGCAATATAAATTTAACGATAATTTTTAAAGAGGCTGTAAATCTTTTCTTAAAACTATCAATTTAGGGTAAAAACCCTACTAATCCAAAATACAAACGAGTTAACAACTGTGAAGTCCAGTTCAACAATTTTTACTCACGGCCGTAATGAAAATCCACAGAGTGAGGCTTTTATAGCATGTTCTTTATATTTATACAAACACAGTATTATAAAACAAGACAAAATGTGCATTCATGGCCAAAGCCGGAGAACCCTGCACTAAGCAAGGGTTTTAACAACCAGTAAAAATAACGAAGCAAATAACCAGAATAACCAAAACCCATAAGGGTTATTCAGGCCGCGACGACCAATCCTTAACATCCCATAAGGGTTTGGACAAGGTAGAACAACCATGGAAAGTCCATGGCTTACCGTAACCATCAAGTCGCCGCCACCTCGTACCAGCTATGCTGAGAGAAAGAGGCAGGTTTATACCTGCGAGTTTTCATCACACTTTCTTCTGTTAATATAATGTATCAGAAGTAAACAATTATATAAATAAATGTGCAATAATAATGAAAGAACTAATGTTATTTTTTTTACCTCAAAACTTGATGGAAATGTAACCATCGATAACCAACAATGCAGCGACCAACACGAGTAGGAGGAGGTCCTTCATCAGCTGCAAAGGAAACGGCATTCATTAGAGGAAATTTGGGGTCTAAAATGGGCCTTATAAGAAAACGTGCCAAAATAAGTTTTTGTGAGTTGGAATTCAAGAACCAATAGAATTTCAATAAAATAAGTCAACCATAATGGTTGAATTGACATATTTGTCATTAAAAAAAACTACTTTTTTTGTTCGTATTTTTGACATATCTCATTGTGTTTTTACTCAAATTTCGATCGGGAGAACTTGTTGGATGCGGAATTTGATTCCTCATCCAACGAGTACCCACACTGCATACTTTTGACGGACCCCGCTACCCCAAAAACAAGAAATACCTGAAAAAACGT
>LPNX010753883.1:0-12483 GCA_001517045.1 Pseudotsuga menziesii
TAGGATGTCTCAAACTTAACTTGTAGTGGGAGTACCTTCATTGTGGTGAGGGTTTGCTAATCCTCATGGTCGTATTTTATGGCTCATTACTATTTTTTCAAGTCGCAGTTTCTCTTAGGTATTCAAGGTGGGAGGGGGATCTTACAAAATTCCAGAACATGCATAAGATTGCTTAATTTTTTCAAACAGCATATTTATTATGGTAAAAACGTATGTTGAATGTGAAAGAAACTTACTGTAACAAGGCTTGCACCAAGAAAATTGGCATGGAAGCATTGCCTAGTCGACATATTGCCACAATCAAAGTATAAATCTAGTAATGTAAATTCTAGTTTGACTTCGTTATTTCTTCCAGAACATGTATAATTGTCTATCTTGTTTTGAGACTTATCACACACTGGATGTTGAGAATGTTGAGTCACTACTAGCAGCTTTTTATTTTGAAACCAATAAGCACTCAATGTCAAGCTCTCCTTAGCCATAAAGCATGTAAATTTATCTAAAATGCGAACCAAGGCATTTCTTAATTATCAGACTTGTCTGATGGCAGAGTATAGAAGGCAGTACATGCTAAATTGTAACAAATGTCATAGTAATAATCACAAGGTCGAGCTGAGCATTGTTCTTTCCTAGATTTTAACTGCAATTTAGAAAAAGATACAAGTACCGACTCCTCAAAGAGTAAAATATTGTTTTGCTAAAACTAACCAATCTAGTTAAAAATCCAATGCATATAGCCTTGTATACAAAACTTCCTAGAATAACAAGTAAAACTGGAATAGTTAATATTGCAATAGACTTCAACTGATGGATACTCACACAATTGTGTAGCAAATAAAATAGCATACCAACGGAGGTAGTTTGAAAATTGTGATCTTTGGGGCAATGCACTCAAGCAAGTTGGCATGCTTGATTTCAGAGTAGAGAACCCAATTTCTATCATCAAATGCAGCCTCAATTGCAATGGCCCACTGAAAAAGGAAATGGCAAAATGAGTCCAATGCTGTTAAAATAGAAGATACTTTTCACTTGCAAGTATTGATTGAACAAAAAAGTTGCAAGTCTTACTGTGTCATATGCTATGTTAAACCATTGAGCCATAAAATATTTATTTTCATCAATTGTCTCAAGAAATTCAAGAATCATTTCAATGTAACCTAATTCATATTTATTCTGCACCGAATATCTTGAGTCAGATACACCCAAAAATGCAATATCAGAAAGTGCATTAGAAGCATGATGTTTTCATAAATCAAGAAGGTGAAGCTAATGGAAAAAGCTTCATCCAAATCATGAAAAGTATTTATAATTAATAAATCCAAATCCTGAATATAACTCTATGTTTACTATTCACCCATATTTCTTTATTCTCAAAATCGAGTTATGGAGACAGAACCCAATGGTCTGTGGAGGTTGCATTTTTTCACCTTGTAATACTCCAGCATCATTATTGTTGGTCACTGAAGAAGCAAGGAGCAGATATATTTTACTCCCAAGGTTACAATAGAAATGTTCTATGTAGTAACTACCATCATTGCTGCCATATGCAATTTGGTATATGCCAATCCAGTATGAATTTTGAGTGTCTTAGCCATGGTCTGACCTGAATCTGCTTTATTTCCGTTAATCTTTTTTATCTTGTTTCAGAGTACGTAGAAACTGATAAAATTCATGGTGATAGAGTACTTAACAAATAGTTGCTACGAGCCTGTTGTACATAGGGTCATGTTGCCTTCTAAAAATAAAAAGTAATTAATGGAAGCATAGATAATGGAAGCGTTACAAGCCTGGTTTTAACAGCTGAGGAATAGAGGTTATGGAGGCATTAAAAATGCCTGACTCATAGTGGCCGGTGATGGAGGCGTTGCCGAAATTCTTGTTCACTGATTTTTCAGAGACGTCAGAAGTTTCAAGGCATTTATTGGTATGGGCACCCAAGGAAGAGGGAATGGGGGTTGACTGATAAAAACCTTTTCAGTTTTAATAAGGGGGGAACCTTTTGAGATGGGGGAGGGCCCTTTGTGTGAAGGAGGGGGAAGAATAGTTTTCCTACTATGCTTGCGTAGGGAACCTATAACCAGATACTGGTGAAGAGCTACAGACAATTTTTGGCGTGGATTCCATTGTCCATTTTCGGTGTGGGCTATTCCAACCGATACCTAGATGGATGTTGGGTTGTTGGGTGGGGTCTAGATACTTTTGGCTTTGGGTGATGCGATTGGACCAGCGCCCATGCATTTGGCTATTTGGTATGTTCCTGCGAGGTGATTTCTCGACCTTTCTTTTTATGAATGCGTTCTGTCTGAACAGATTAAGAAGATGGGATTATTTTGTTGCATGCATTCTTTTAGATTGTGTGGTAGGTCTTGATTCTCTTTTCGATCTGCGCCGTAAAGAGAGAGCCATTCTTATCCTATGTTGATGTGCGAGAGAGCACGCACTCAGTTCAACTGCGGGCTGATTGATCGAACTCCCTTTAGTATGATTCCTCAACCCAACGAGCTGAGTGCAAGTAGTTGGGGGCGACTGTCAAGAAAGGTTTAAGAAAATGCATTTCAGTAAATAATAACCTAAACCTCTTAACTAGGCTGCGGGTCTCTAGGTGGTTTTGTTTCGAATGGGTTCTCTAGGAATGGAGTCTCTATATGAAATTCATTTTTTTTCATATTAAAATTTTGGTTAATCAATCAGCCTCGGCTGAATTTCTGCTTATATGAACCTTTTAATGCTTTAGGAACCCTTGCATCATTGACGACTTAGATCGTTTGGTCTGAATGTAAAATTTTAGGATTGTAAGTCTTTACCAACTCTCTCCTTATTATACAGCGTAGCTGATTGCCATTTTTGTTTATTGCACCCTGGGTAAATCGGTGAAGAACTACCGTATGTTCTAGATGACAAACTATTGGGATTCTATGACCTGAAGCGTAGCTATTTGCATTTGCTTGAAAAACCTATACCATGCATTAGCAAATCGATGATCAATCTCCTGTGTAGCGTTGGCATTTGTTTTTTTATCTGAGAAACTACGAAGAGGTGCGATCCATCTAGCGGCCTGGAATCCCCCTTTTAGTTGTGTGCTTTAGTATGATATCTGTCATAGGGTATGTTTCCCCACTTGGATTATTTGAGATTTGCGCACCTTTTGTACAAAAATAGTACGAAAAGAATCAGCATTAACAGAAGCAACGTAAAAGTCTGTAACTGGAAAATATAAAGGGATAGGTATACCGAGCCTGAAGGCTCCGAGGTGTTTGTGTTATATATATATATATGCATCCATGGACCCACTGCATAAACTTATTTCATTTCCCACACTTGAGTTTTACTTATTATGTATTATAACCTTTGTAATGGCTATGTATCTTTCGAAGAAGCATAGTGTGTTGGTATAGACTTCATGCCAAGAAGGCGATTGGGGAAAAAATTAGACACACTCCTGGAGATATTGTATTATATTTGGTTGCACTTGGCTCTTTGCTTTCATACTAGATTTAGTGGGAATACTGGGAATTGTTTTAATAATATTCTTCAAAAAGAAGGGCCTTGCAGAAAGGCTATGTTCGTATTGTCTTCTATAAGAGATTTTTGTATAAAGGTTTGCAGTTTAAAAACTGTGGATTTGTAACCTTCATTGAACACTTAATAAAAATATCTGGACGGTTTGGTCTGGACTATCTTTGGTGGACGTAACCCCAAGGTTTGGGTGAACCACATGAATATGGTTGTCTATTTTGTATTATTATGTTGTGCTTGTTTTCCTGTTTCATTTGTTTACATGATGATGTTATGAATATATTTTAAAGGCTTATTGTTGGAAATGGTTACTAAACTTGTTTTTTGTAGACACCTGATTCGAATACACATTCCTTAACGCATTAAGGTATAAGGGGTATATTACAATTTCCGTTAATCTTTTTTATCTTGTTTCAGAGTACGTAGAAACTGATAAAATTCATGGCGATAGAGTACTTAACAAATAGTTTCTACGAGCCTGTTGTACATAGGGTCATGTTGCCTTCTAAAAATAAAAAGTAATTAAAAAAATTAATGTCAAAACTGATAAAAAATTTAAGATAAAAAAATTTATACATAACTAAATTGGATCCCTCTAAGTGCTTGATAGGTCCCTCCCAGTTGAAGATGGATCTATGCTGGTTGTATCTCACCTAAGTTATTGGTTGTAGATGTATAATGGGAGACTTATAGAAAGATAATATCTTAGCTACCTATAAGTAAATTATTCTCCATCTATTGAACTCCTATATATACATAAAGAAGTAGAGTGTAGAGTGTTTACAGTTGTCAATTTTTCTCTTGCACTTTCCTTTTTGTGTAATTGTTCTCATTGATGTTCACTTGTACACATATCATGTTTGAAAAAGGATTTGTGTTCTACACTAATTTTCTATTAACATTTACCTCAATAATTAGCATACATGTTGCTAATTAGTAATCACCTTATAAGTTTTCCCTAAATAAAGTACAACTGCTTTGTATATGCGAGCTTCAAGTACAAAATAAACCAAGAACTCTGTAATCCCTTCTTTACATAAGCGATAAACTATCTAGGTGTTCATACAACATGTGTAATCAGGTTTGTCTGCATCATGTTCTTGTAAAATGGAAGTGTTATAGGTCAACAAGTTGTAAATTAATATTATATATGTTTCCTTGGTTTGTGCCATATTTTTATTTTCTCTTTGTTTCTTACACCATTTCATTATATGATCTTTGGTACAGGAAGCATTAAAGAATGTGCATGATCTTTGGTACAGGAAGCATTAAAGAATGAGCACATTCTGACACTTGTAGAAGGAAGTGAAAAGGTACTTATCATTAAGCTATGTTAACAAAAATTTATTTCCAGTATGCAAAACGTAAAGTAGACTCTAGAGATTTCAATTACTTTTAATTGTTCACAATATAATTTCTATAGAGTAATTTACATAAAAGAAAACCATTCAGCCATTTTCTCAAATTTTGCACATGTACCACGATAATATATGCTTTCCTTCAGCTGTTGAAGGTACCAAACAATCACAACCAATGCATTTGATTCTTACTAATGGTCAAATTTTCATGGTTCATGAAGACCGTGCCTTGGGACTCAATCAAAGGTGAGTTTGCTTATTTCAGATTGTTTTACATGTCCTTCAATTTGGTTATTTAAGACAATTTGGTATTCTTAGCAATTTCTAAATATACGTTTCCAGATTGGAGTGAAAATTAACGATACATGTGAAATATTTTTTTTTAGAGATGTCATGTGTCCTGCAGATGCATCTCTTCCTATTCCTTCGGGATTCATGTACAATTGTAAACAGGACAATATGGAGGACACATCCAATCAGTTATCAACTTTTTCAAACCCATTAAAAACATGTGGGCTGAAATTGCACTTGGAGTATCAGGGTTCCTCATACCATCTTGATTGCCAATACACTCATTCTGATGTAACTGTAGAAAAGGAATCCAAGCCAGAATTGAGTTTGCAAGGAACAACCATGGATTATGGCACCCAGCTGGTTGGCATGGGGTTTGATGGTCTACCTCAACAGTGACCTTGAAGTTATAATCACGTAGAAGGGTCACTTTTTTACAAGAACTTATATTCATGGGTAACTACCTTTTATTTTTCAAGTAGCCTATTCTGATAAAGCCACCTACAATTGACATGACACTATATTTTTTAGTGCCATGTGTGCATCTCCCTGGTTTTGAAGATCAAATTTTGATCGCTTGCGATATTTTGCTAGCTATGGTTCTATTTTTATAGCAGAAGATGTTGAATGACGGTTATAAATTCAATTATAAAGAAACTATAATTGATGCTTCTTCAACAGTTCTACCCTTAAGTCTTAATATTGTGATTTTCTATAAAAAATACTTAGAAAGGAATAGTCCATGATGAACAACCTTCTCTTTGGTAAATGCAAAAGAAACATGATGATGGCCTCTTTTAACATTATGTAGAAAATCATAGAAGTTGTAAACAGTGGCTAATGACCATTGTAGATATGTTCACATACTTATGGGTTATTTCACAATTAGTTATTTTAAATTAAGATGTAAGCATAAAAGAATGTATTTTCGATACTAGATTCTTGGATTCTAATTATGTTCCCGAATTTTTGTTTTCTTGCAGCAACAGTCTATGCCAATGTTTGGATCAGCTTTAGCTTTAACTAGTCATCAAATCAGCGCTTTTCAACAATTGGAGCAACCACTAGGCACACAAATATATGCAGCATATGAATACCATGCAGGAGCTTCATGCATAGCTTCTTTAATGTGACAAAAGAACATTGGAAAATATGTAGGTGCAAGATTATCCTGTTTTGTACAATTTGTCTAGAACATACTCTAGAGTGTGAATGGCTTGTTCATATTTTGATAATCAATAGAAAGTGATTATTGAAGAAAATATGTTTCACAAGATTGCACTTATTTGGCTATGATCAAGTGAAATGAATGTGATTAATTTTGATGATTTGGCTTATTGGACTAAGTATGAAAATTCAGTTTCAATTTCAAAATGTAAATTAGAGGTGAGAGGATTTATGAGATATTTAAATAGTATTTTTGACAGAATAGTGCAGATAGATGGGTAGAATAATCCTAGAAGCATTGTTTAATTTATTTTTTGAAGTGATAAACCTACTATACCAGTGCCATGCCAGAGTATTTTCTTTGTGAAACCCATCTCAAACAAAAACCTATCAGAAACCTTACTCTGGAATGCATTTCTTGAATCTGGGTAATTAATGTGTTGCAAGAGAAACCCACTGCATTTTATGTCAAACCTATCCATTTCTTGAAGAAATACCATCCTATATTGCCTGCGTTTCTCCAAAAATATTTTAAAAAATTCATAAAATTAAACAGTGATGAAAATCCTAAACTTAAACCTTGTACATCAAATACCAGTTCAAATTGTTGTCATTTCCTCTCATAGAATTTGGTGTTTGTCTGAAGTTGTTTCTCAAGAGTCAAGACTCTGCTACTAAGTTGAAGATATATTTATTTGGGTTTAGAAAGTCTTCAAAACTTGGCATGGATTTGCAATATGCTTGTGTTCAATATGGTACTCCTAAGCCTGAGGAGATTAGATTGTTTAATGTGAATTTAAAGGTGGTGGATGTATTGCTGATGTTATTTTCATTAGAGCTAACTCTAGCGATGCCAAGAGAGATGACAACAATCATGGGTTTTAGTAGAAAAAAAAATGGAGAATTTTGATGATGGATAACAGCATGAAAATATGGATAGGGATAAGAAGAGGCAAGGAGATTGTTTAGAAGTATGTAACGAAGATCAATATTTTGTATTTATGATTTAAGAGAGGTGTTATGAAAAAAATAGGTCCAGATATCTAGAGAAACTCAGTTAGAAAAGAATGAGGGAAGATATCTGGGTTATGGAAGAAGTGAGAACCATATCTTATTATGAAATTGGTTTTAAAGATGAAACCCTTGTGAAAAATGATTGCATTGATTTTGGAATTGGAGAGCTAGAGAAGGAAATCTCCTGTCTTACACAAAAACTAGAAGAATTGAAATTGCAAAACCCTTGTTAGACACCATCCCAAGTAATTGGTATTCAACACAAATCCAATGACAAAAACACACCAATGAGAATTCCAAATAAGATAGAGACAAGGAATGGTCCTCGAGAAGGGAGTTCTGAGAAGAGAAAAAAAAGGAAGGGTTGTCTCTGCGAAATTTATTCAATAAAGTTCGAAATCCCAGCCAAGATTTAAGAAAACAAATGAAAAAATGATGACAAAGAGAATTTCCAGTGAGACAAGACCTCAGATTCAGAAGAAATGTGGGTCATCTAGGCCTCAGTTAAGAAGCACTCCTAGCAATGTAGGTTGTCTCAAAGAAGAAAATTTTGAAGGGAGGAAAGATAACATTGGCAAGAAATTGAACCAAAAGAAAATATACGTGTCTAAGGATTGAAAAGGAGATGGATATTCTTCTGGAAGATTTGGTGGAAAGGAGAACATATCTCCATGCTTAACACTTTTAGAGAAAAATCATAGTTTTCACCCAGGTTCAAATTCTAAAGAAGTTCCAAAGGATGAAAGGAAGCTAGGAAAATGCTTGCTTGAGAATTTCAAGAAGCTTTGTGACATACAAGGAGTGAAATGCCATCTCTTCATTATACCTTTAGATACCGGAAATCATAATCATATGTGGTTGAGTAATTTGATTTTGGGTGAAGTAATGTGCATCGACAATATACATCGAAAGAAGCAAGGTGAATTGTAGAATGCATGTGGGGTCATAAGAGGGGCATCATGTAAAATACCTCATGCACCTTAATGAGTTAAATGACGTGTTTGCGAATTAGGTGTCTGCAGCATAATTATTAAACCATTTTCCACCAATAAGCCTTGGAATAACATCATCATTATGAAAAGAAAAAGAAGAAAAAATAAATAAATAAATAAACATGCACCACATAATACTACTCATGAGACAACCATATTCATGTGGTTCACCTTGTCCATGAGGCTACGTCCACCAAATTAGTTATTCGTTTATTTCTTTATCAAAAAAAGTACTTACAAAGTCACGACTCATCCATGGCCGGTTTACCTTACCACAAGGCTCTTCTCAGAGAGCCTCTTGCAACTAAACAACCCCCTTTTTCTTTTTGGACACCTTATAGCTATCTCATAAAAAGGATTTAACGGCCCCCTTGAGCACTCAGTGAATTTTGACTTTAACAAGCAATCAGGAAGACATTTTTATATCTCTTGTGGATAACTAAAACACCCTATTCCAGTTATAAGTTTTTATATCCCTAACCGCTAAGGCAAAGAGGGAGAAGATGATAGCCAGCATGAAATCACATTGTAGCAGCAGTTACTTCCTTTTCCCATATCCCTACTTTATTAAGTCACACTATTTTGGGAGATTTTGACATAAATCGCAGCATCAATCAAGTTTTCAGCCAACAATCTTAGATCTACTAAAACTTAAGATAAATAACAGCATCAATCCAATCAGATATATTTCAGTATATAATTTTGAAAGGGAAACATAGCAATCAAATCCTAATCCACATGCAGATTCAGTAAAGAAGAAATCGCAACTCTTACTCCATATTTGATTTACTTAAAATACTACCATCTAATTTACCCAATCGTAGAGATTTACTATACTAAGATCGACAGGATTCGGTTCTTCACAGAGATTCAATAGATCTAATTCTACGATGAAATTATATTCAAATAGGGAGATTAGAAAGGGGGGGGGGTGGTCCTTAAAAGTATAAACATCGATTTCAAGCAATGCGTAGAGGTTTCGAACACCGGGGTCGAACCTTGTTTAATTTTATGGTTAAAATACCAGTGATTTAATAAGAGACCGCGGATGGGATTTTCTTAATTTTATTCAAATCGGTCTATCCACACAAGGCATACATTCATAAGTAAATGATGAAGATACAAAATCACGGCAACCACAGATAGCTCCTAGACAAGAAATTGCAGTCATAACACATAATACATATATGAGTTCGTAAGTATAACACATTTAGATCGAGGATATAAAATCGTAGGCTTAATGTATATACCATGCAGATATGCAAATCGCAGGCATCACATATAGAATCCGCATATAAAATCCTGATGTGGAATCATAGGCATAGCACGCATTGATCCCTGATATGAAGCTGCAAGCATAACGCATATACATTAAGGATAAGAAAAACTCACAACCAAAACCCTTATCAATTTGCGACATGAAATCGAAGAAAAAGCATATAAAATCCAAACTCTAAATCGTAGGCATAACACACATTGATTTCAGATAGGAATTTGCATACTCAACGCATATACACTCCGAATAAAAATCGCAAGGAAAACCCTAATGAATTTCAGATACGAACCCGCAAGAATTAAGTACAAGCTTAGAGTTTATCAAATCGAAATAAAAATAAAACATGCTCCCATCTAATCAACATGGGGAACAGTACATACTTAGATCCATCAAATCACTAGAATCCAATACATGCTAATAGCTTTTTTCTAAATTCCCAAAGACAATGCAATATTCCAGATATTTATCATATGTAGGCTACCACTACAGGTTTCCATATATTAATGCGGGAAGCAAATAATTCATCAACTCTTTCGATGAACTCATGAAAATGCAGGCAACGAATGCAAAGATCACTCCCCGTATTTCCCAAAACGCAAACCAAATAATAAAAAAAAAAACATGCGCCATGCCCGTGTTATCCAGTTTACCAATCTAGGTTATGAATGCATGAGTTATCAGTATAGGGGATACTCGCTATAGGTGACGTATCACCTCTGAGATAAAAAAGGAGGCTAATCTAATAATGGAAGAATTGAACTCATCGTTCTATAAGAACAATTCAACACTAAAACAAAATCTAAACGCATTATCTACTAAGGTACTTATCCCTGGACACATACCAGAATATAAAATAAAATAAGGGATGTAACTTACGGTGTGTAGAGGCCTTTATCATCCTTCATTTTATTGGTGATAGCTGATCACCCAACTCGTAAATAAGGAGGTATTCGGCTCTGGCTGGAACGTACAACAACAGAACACTTTGGGTTCCCAAGGGAGTGCAAAGATCCTTCCTTTTCCTCTTTAGGGAAAAACCTTGTCAAAACGATTTTTCCCAATAGGTGTTCCAGTCATGGCTCCTACTTTCTCCCACCCAGTCAATTATTAAATAAGGCCCCAGGTTCCAATGACCGTTCATCCATTAAAAGGTCACAACTGTCAAGTTTATTGGCCATTACTTCCTTTTTGAACCTCTCCTTAATTCATGCCAAGATCAAGGCACAAATCCTGGCACGAATTCAAGCGACTGTTTCAGCCACTAAATGGTCACGACTGTCAAGGTTCAGGGAATATTTTATTTCCCTCATTCAAGCTGAACCTTCCCTCTAATTATGTCATGGTTAAAGCCCAACACTTATGGAGGATTTAATTAGAATTCGGGCCTTTAGCTATAGGATCTAAATATATATAAGGCTTAAATCTTGACTTAAACCCAAAATAAAGTTCTAAGTCTTTATTTATCATACACTTTCTATTATTTGTCTTATAGATGGACTAAATACTTGTTTTTAATCTATACTTTACTTTTCCAGTTGCCCACTGTTAAGTTGTCTTGATGTTTTAGGGCATAGAAGATTGATTCGCCTAACTTTCAGGTGTCTTCTGGTGGGGCCTTGGCACTTGAGCTCCTCACCCAGAAGCCCTCATACAATGACATTCACAATCAAGAAATGCTTAGGGATATATATATAGGAGGAACATTACATATCATGTCAATATACTAGGTAGATATATAAAGGGGTATAAAAAATGTAAATGAAAAAATGGATACATACAATATATAGTTAAAATAAGGGTTTTTTAATTTGGCAAGGCATATTGGAAGGGGGTTAAAAAAAGTGATTTTGGGAGTTATTTTTCAATATTTATTGAAATTAGGGGTATGTTTCGTATGCCATGAACCGACATGCTATGGCATGGTTTCACTAAGTGAAGACCCCGTGGTTCCTTCCCTCTCTCTCTCTTCTCTCTTCTTCCCTCCCTCTATCTCTTTCTACCTCCATGTGTTCCATCCTCTCACTCACTCCATACCTCACTCTCCATCCCCTTCTCTCTCCTCCCTTAATTCCTTCTCTCTCCTCCTCTCCCCCCCTCTCTGTCTAAATACTCCCTCCTTCCTTATCTCACCACTCCCCCCTCAAAAAAACTTACGCACCTCTTGGTCTTGAAAAACCACACCCTCTCTCCCTCTATAATAAACCTTCCCCCTTTTGTCTCTCTCACATACATCCACACACCCTCTCTCCATCCCTCTCTATCTGACCATCGTCATTTCTCTCCTTCACTATCCCTTTGTATCTATAACCATCCCTCGAGCCTCTCTCTGACCCCTTTCCCTCCCTCTCTTTCTCTCTCCCCCTCTCTGCCTAAATCCCCCTTCATTCCTTATCTCACCACTTCCCCAACAAACAAACTTACACACCTCTTGGTATTGGAACACCACACCCCCTCTCCCTCTCTAACCAACCTTGCTCCTTTTTCTCTCTGAAACACATCCACAAACCATTTCTCCATCCCTATTTATCTAACCATCGATATTTATCTCCTTCACCATGAATCTACCTCTAAAACCATGCATCAACCCTCTCTCTCGCTCCCTTCCCTCCCGCTAAAACCCTTCCTTTGTTACCCCCACTCCCGCTAAAACCCTTTCTCTCTTCCCCCCTCCCTCTCTCCCTCCTTCCCTCTCCTTCTACCTACATGTGTTCCATCCTATCACTCACTCCATCCCTCACTTTCTCCCCCTACCTCCTCTCTCAACCCCCTTCTCTCCCCCCCCAAATTCCTTCCCTCTCTTCCTATCTCTATCTAACCATATCTCCATCCCCTTCTCTCCCCCCTCGAATTCCTTCCCTTTCTTCCTCTC
>LPNX010753883.1:12860-52003 GCA_001517045.1 Pseudotsuga menziesii
GGTTCGTGGGCTAGTTTTGTAGAAATTCTAAAGCCTTGATGGCATAAGGAATTTCATAAATAGGATGAGGATCTAGGCACACAATTAACCTCACAGAGAATTGTAGAGAATTAGCATAAGGAGAGAAGAAGAATAATTAATGAACACACATTAATGAATGATCAATAAATGATAATCGATATTATTACATAGGTAATACATCCTTATAAGGAAAAAAGGAATTGCTAGAAGACAACTCAAGCTAGCTCATAAAGCAGGCTTACTAATTATGATAAACCCCATAGTTGGCTAAAACACATTCCTAATCTATCAAGGACCTCACGAATTAGCAATAGAATGTGTGAGTGAAGGAAAGACTTCCTAATACTGGAATATGGAGAGAAACTAATTGAGGATGGGTTGGAAACAAAAGCTGCCAGTTTCCTAGTTAACAAGCTTTACCTTATCCATAGAAAAGCATGATAAAGCAGGAAAAGTGGAATAAAATAGATTCTACTCTAAAGTGCAGTTACCAATTCTGGATGGCCATGAAGTGGTTAAGATCAACCCAAAATCAGAAATAAATCGTTCCTAGGATATAGATGGCAAGTGTTGACTCTAAAGTGCAAGTGGATGCCAACTATCTAAGCTAGTGGGTAGGAAATTAATCAAATAGTGATTAATTATTTTATGTCTGGGTTTAGGACATTCCAACACCCCCCTATAAGCCTAAATTTATGATGATATCTCTAAACTAATCAAAAATATATATGCATATAGGGCCCAGCAATAAATCTATGGTCACCCTTTTACAATTTATCTTGTCCAAATAAATGACGAAAGAGGCAAAACCTCAAGGGGAAAATCCTCCCTCAAGAAAGGACATGAAAAGCAATACCAAAAATGATGAGGTGCTAGTGTTGCTACTACTCCAAACTAAATGCTGATGTCTGGAGGAATGTTCTTCTTGGGAAGAAGATAAATCTGCTCACTTGGATCAAGGACAATTGCAGGATGGAAACTAGGACCATGTAGAACAACTAAGATCCAATGATGTGAAGGAAATACTGAAATATATTGAGAGTTGTAATCAGCTCCAAGATGATAAGATGACTTGAACTTCGAACCAGTAGAGATGAAATGAGCTCCAGATAGGTGAAATAACTATCCAAGCAAATGCATAATGTCTCCATCTTCATTTACATAGAGAGGATGTTGAAAAGCGATCATGTAGGAACATAGAGAAGGCGTAGGATCAAAGAGTGCGAATGCATGGGCTTCATGGGTTGATCTAGCTTCCAAAGAATACAAGAGATAACATATAAGTAAAATAGTAGACCCATGGGAATATACTGGTAAAGAATCCTCTGTCGTAGAAGAATGTAAGGAGGAAAGATAGTGTTGTTCAAAATCTTCAAGGAGGCTCTCAGAATGGGTGCCAAGAACAAAGGAGGAGCTACAGAAGCACATGGGGTCAAGTATGGTAAGTGGTAAGAGACTAAAAGGACTTGATTTGGCTAAGAAAACATCTTGGAAGTCACTGGGTTGCGCACCATCAAGGAGCGAGGCATGCACAAGGTGTGAGAGGTCTAGGATATGGATCTCAGAATCCATGATAGAAGACATAGAGAACACTGAATGTGTGAGTGAATCATCAATAGCAATAGCAGCTCCATTATTCACTTCTTTTTCATCAACAACATCATAAGAAGATGAATCAAGATCTTCTACTTCAAGAGACAGAGAAAAACATGGCTCTTCAAAATTTGCTTCTTGATTGAAAGAGGAAGCATTCCAATCAAGGAGAGTACTAGCAACATGAACTGTATGAGAAACTTCTTCTTCATAATCAACTTCATCAAAGACTGTAGAGGCTGAGACATCTTGAGAGAGAGAAATCATTGAGGATCTAGAGATATTCCAACAATTTTTACTATAGCAAAAGACATAATTCCTTTGAACCTGTGCACAAAGAACTGTTCAACCTGTCATTTCATCATTTATTACAAAAATACATAGCTATTGTACATGTTTGGGTAGATGTTAATGGGGAATGTATGTAATAGAGGGAGGAAATCAACGAGGAAGGTGCTTACACCATAAGAAGATGAAAAAAAAAGAAAAGAAGACGGAAGAATCAAGAAATCATTGGCATTCAATCGATGAGAAAATAATTCCCATTCCCTCTCAATAGGTGAAGCAGAAAAATTCAATAGAAAATACAATGTTGGATACCCTGGATCAAGATTCAAAATGAAGGAATTTGATAGTGGGAAATACCATACATTCTACAATGATCCACATTTCAGTATCGATTTCAATGGATAGGACACCACAATTTGCATAAAATACTTGTGCCTAAACATCTCAGGGAAAAGAACATATACCTGATGTAGAGGTTAAGGACGATAATGCAACGTTAATGGAGGATGGTTATGGGGGAGATGAAAATTTTGGTGCATCATTAAACAAAAGCGTTTTTGAAAAGGTCAATCATTATGTTCCTGACAATGCAAATGTGGCTCTGCAACAACCATGCCAGGTCGTTCAATATCCTAATTGAAGTTGTCAGCCTGTAGTGGATGTAAACGTCACTCCAACATTTCAAATAGAAAGAAATCTTGCAGCAACGTGAAAGAGAAATCCTAAATGCATACAAGTGTACAAGAGAGAATTGAATTTCATGGAAGGTAAGGTGTCTAAATGCACTATCCTTCATTAGTGTTCTCAAATAATGAAACCATATTTTTATAAAAAATATGAAATCAGTAGATGCCAATTGTTTTTATCTTTGATTAAATCTAGGAGTATGGAAACTGTTAGAAGAAATTTAGGCATAAGAACATTCAATAATATCAAATCAAGTAATCACATTATTAAATCTCTTACTTCCTCATTCACATTGATTGGTAAAAAAATGCGTTCACAGGACTATAATGTGGCTCACCGCATCTTGGCTGAATCGATTCTAAGTAGATACACAAGATAATGTCATTTACTTAAATGCACATAAAAAATTGTGCCTTTACATCCAAAGAAAGTTAAAATAATATCAAGTAAGAAGAGATAGCCTTGATGTAGAGGGACAAATGGAAACATTATAGGCATTTAGCGGTAGGTTTCCCCGTAAATACATGAAGTTAGTCGAAGCAGTGAAGGGACTAGTGCACACTTTTTGGCACGATAACACTAGGCCTTCTTCTTACAAAAAGTATGTGTTAAAACTCTGTAGGGGTTCTATGAATAATGAATCTTGTGTTAAACATTATCTTGACATAGCACAAACTCAATTGTCCGAGATGTTTAAAGTTTTCCATGTAGAGTTAAGGCTAGGGAAAAGATATTTTGAAAAATGCAATCTTTGGTATGGTAGAATCAATTCCATCGAGAACACTTGTTTTTTTAGATACCAAATAGATTTTGATATATATTATCATACATTTTCACATATACGTCATTTTTTGCATCCTAACCATGTGCAAGAATGATCAAGTAGAGTACCTCCAATGTCATATAGTGATTTCATCCATAGTATAATGTGTCTGAGGAAAGATGGACATACATATTACTTTAAAAAATGTGTAGAGGTTTCTTGCAACAAATGTGGTGGGCTATCATTATGGTCTGATTGCATCCATGAGAGTGAATATCAATCATTCAGGAATACAATTGTCGAGAAGAAGAACTATCAATATGAGACATATCAACTACATGACGGGAAAGAAATGAGGAATATTAAATTGGTGACTTCACAGGTGACAATGTACGCGAATAATACTCATTTAAATCATTGTATTGTTTATGTTTTTTTAGAACATTTTTATTAGCATGTAAATATTTTTGTGTTGTTTTATAACATTGTTTTTTTTTCCCACCAAGTGCAAGTATGTGAATTTATTTCAGAGTTCCATGGAAATATCCAACAGTACATTCAACATTTCAATATGGCACAATCGCAAGATGATCAATTCAGAATATGCAGAGACACCTTTCCTCTCGAAACAATACTATCACCGGTTGACTTTGCAGAAAATTACACCCTACAAGCACAAAATGAAATACAAAGTCACTACTATCACTTAGAGAAGGTGAGCATAATGGTCCATATCACTTATTGACATGGTCCACATAAGTCTGAAAAGAAATGTGTGATTTTGAAAGAAAGTCACTTCTACATAAGTGTCGACTAGACCCATGACATCCTTTACGTGCAACATTGCTTTAAATTGTTCTATGATCATGTGGTAGCTATGGACATACCATTTTTTCATCATTTGATTTGGTCAGATGGTTGTACTAGACAGTTCAAGAATGCCTGTGTATTTCAATGGTTGTGTTTTTTGCACATAAAATACAAGGTGCCACATATATGGAACTACTTTGAAACTGGTCATGGAAAAGGAGAGCACGATGGCGCTAGTGCATGCATAAAAATTTCCCTTCGAAGGGAAGAGATGAAGTTTGCAGGTGCTCATCTTCAACACGCTGCATCTGTAATGGGAGAATAAGAAACAAGGAAAAACCTAGTGTGGAGAATATTCTGGGAGGTGACAAATGTAAATTGATCCAACACACCTCATGTGAACACAGTTCCTGGAACTCGATAGTTTCATTGAAGTAGAAGATCAGACAACTCAGACTTACAAATTTGGAAAATATTGAAGGTTTTTTTTTGTGATTCCTATAGCATCGATGAATGGGATGATTGTAAGTATATAGATATGGTTTATACATGGAATTGAGTGACATTTGGCATCGATTTGAAGGGGGTTAATGAAATAGACAATTTGGAAGATGATCAGACATGTATTTCTACAAACTATGATCACATATCGAATCTCATACAAGAAGGGACACAAAAAAGTAAAATTGTAGTACCTAAATCACCACAAGCCTTTACATTTGAAGAAATTTTATTTATGTTACATGCATGACCTTTTTTAATAGAGTGTATTGTTAAATCGACCTATTTCCTTTCACAGATCATATATATGCATTGGTTTCCCCAAAAAATAATGAATGGGGTTCTAACTATTTGTTGGAACGTTGCTTAGAGGGAAAAAAATCCATTCTCGAACCTGTTACATATGATGAAAATATTGAATTCCCAATTGGGTCAATGGTTATAAAAGGAGAGTAGTTGACACTAGCAACACAATAGAAAAGGACGGTTGGGTATGTATATTAGGATTATATACCAGGAGCTATTGTATACCATTTCACCAACCTGGTAGTTGATATAAACATCAAGCTACGCACACTTTCATACAAAAATAGGTCACATGTACGATACTTGCTACGTCATTTAGAGCATGAGAGATTGATGGACACCATTAGTAGTAGAGATGATCTAGATGGCCTACTCGAGTGAGTGCATTTTCAGGTGATACTAGCTTGTCTAGTGTGGCTAGATTGCTAGGCGCATTATTTAAACATTAAAGTGCATCCTAAAGAAAAATTTCATCGAGTTAGCCTTTAGTTTATTCCCAATGTACTAACCTATGGTTGTCGGATAGCATTCATAGACATCAAACTAATCGGATACTAGACAATATAAGTGAGTTATCTATAAATAATGTTTGCACATTTTCATTGGTTCTCTTTATTTTATGATGAGAAGACTAATGTTTATCCTTTTGTGTTCCTAGGATACAAACACGACCTATTGCACATTGGAGGCGCCAATAACTACCCGGTGTCTTTAGACACCAGCTAATAGAATTCAAAAAATAACATTCTCTCGAGTTGTTGCAATTTACTTTTAATGAATTTTTTATATTAATGCAAATCTAATTACATTAATGCACAGTTAATTACATTTGTGGGTCAACTCTTACAACTCTTGCATTGGTGAGTCATATCAGTAAAAACCTTGATAGTGCGATTATTGGTAGTGTTGCCATATCATCCTTTCACATACACACTTGTATGAACCAATGGCATGAGATTATGCTGCTTTTTTTGGTTTTTCTCTCCCAGACCACAAGTCACCAATTGTCCCTAACGCGCATTTTGAGGAGACTTTGAAATTGACATAAATCAAAAACCAAAGGTCATATCGATGAACCATCGATTCCGTTGGTCTCTTGTCATTAGATTACATCTAGGGATCCCACTCTATGATCTTTTTATGACCCGGTGACTACATTGTGCATTGATTTTGGAAACTAGGGTTTTTCTTAGTTTCCTTGAATGCAACTCTTGCATTGGTGGTTCAAATATACAAAAACCTCGACCGTGTAACTATTGGTAGTGTTCCCATATAGGCCTTGCACATACACACTTGCAGGAGCCAATGACATGTGATTATGCTTGTCCATTTGGTTTTTCGCTCCTTAACTGAAATTCACCAAATGTCCCTCAACCGCATTTTGATGCCACTTTCAACTCGACATAAATTGGAAATTGGAGGTTGTATCGATGAACCATCAACTCCGTTGGTCTCTTGGAATGTGATTACATATAGGGGACCATCTCCACCATGTTTGCATGGCTGAGTGACTACATTGTGCATTGATTTCATAAACTAGGGTTTTGCTCAGTTTCCTTTAATGCAACTCTTGCATTAGTGGTTCAACTCTGCAAAGACCTTGATCGTGTGACTATCGATAGTGTTCCCATATTGGCCTTGGCCATACACACTTGAAGGAGCCAATGAAATGTGATTATACTGCTCTGTTTGGTTTTTCTCTACGAGACCTAAAGTCATCAAGTGTCCATGAACAACATTTTGAGGTAACTTTCAACTCAACATAAATCGACAATTGGAGGTCCTATCAATGAACTGTTTACTTTGTTTGCCTCCTAGCATGCGATTACATCTAGGGGGACTGCTCCACCATGTTTTCATGTCTTGATGACTACATTGTGCATTGATTTTATAAAATAGGGGTTTTCTCACTTTCCTTAAATGCAACTCTTGCATTGGTTGGTCAACTCTACAAAAACCTCGACTATGCGACTATTGGTAGTGTTCCCATATTTTCCTTTCCCATACATACCTACAGGAGCCAACGACATACAATTATGCTACTCCATTTAGTTTTTCACTCTGGGACCGAAGGTCACACTGTTTTCTATTACACTTGACATTGTGTCTATTACACTTGTCTTTCAATAATGATCAACATGTATTGTTGTTATCATATGTTGGTTATATGCTAGTTGCAATATCTAGCATAGCTAAATTAACTAGCTAAAACAACAGAACGAGAATGAAAATAATAAGAAAACAGGAAGAAAAGAGAATTAAAACTATCACATGAAACATATGTTGAAAATATATTGAATAGGTTTAGCATGAAGGATTCTAAGTAAGTAAGAACACCTTTATCAAATAATTTCAAATTCTTTTCCAACTTAATTTTTGCGTGATCCTCCTTTTTCAATGTGGCAAGCTTTGTACTACCCCATCCTTGTTGGGTGAACAAATGAATGGTAGTGGATATGGATATCCCTTGGTACACTAATACCAATATGGGAGATTATATTTATATTTATATTTTTAATATGAATGATGCAAAAATGGATTTCTCAAACCGAATATCATGACTAATAGGTACCTTATTTCTCACCCATCACCTCACCACACTTTTTATAAGAGAAATGGAATTTATAAAGAAAAAAAATCATATAGAAAGAATAAATTCAACATAAATAACACATAAGGATATGTCATGATTAGGTCTGTAATCTCATAAAGGGATATTCATTTTTGTTATGTGGTTATTTTGTAGTGTTACCTAAAACCTCCTTCACATTGTTTCACAAGTTCAAGGGCTCATGGAGATCATCAATATAATGCAAATGAAAATACAATTTCATGTTTTTGTGTTGTGTTTAACGCCATTATAGAAAATAGAGGGCCGAATAAATGGTGGAAGAAAGTGCAAGGGATTTTTTCATTTAAGTGGTTAACTGCCTTTAATATTCTTGTTTCATTGTGATAAAGGGCATTAGGATCCCTATGTTTTGATTAAATTAAACGTTAAATAATCAGTCCACACCATAAACAAAGTCAATACTTCAATACTTATAAATATTTTCTTCAATACTTAAACAATACTTGTTAGTTTCAAATTGAAGTTCAACCTACTACATTTGAAGAAGCATAGTGGATATAGACAAAAAACGTTGGATGGAGGCTATGAGAGATGAGATGGAAGCTTTCATGGTGAACCACACATTAAGTATCATTTAAATTAAACAGATATTTAGTTAAAGACACATTTAAGCATATCTGAAAGGAATATAGTTAATATCATGTTCTCATATCAAGTAAACCATATATATAAATATGAACCTTGGTTTATATTATATGTACATATAATGTTTTCGAAAACGGCATGTCATTGCCATAATTCAAAATAGTCGATCATATTATACATCTGTGTGTCTACAAACAAAACTGTACATGTATGTATTCCCCCCTATACATGAATTCTATTGATCCCCCCTATACATAAATTCTATTTATCCATGCCTTTACTGCCAATGTCAGTGAATTTTGAGAAGTATATCTTTCTTTTTAGCTCCTCGATGGTGTTTCCCAGCATTGAACAGAAGGATTAGATCTCATTTCCGAAGACTGCACACAAACTAAAATTTGTAAGTTAGTTACCGAGCAATAAAAATAAGTACAAACTTCTATGTACATTTTTTTAAATTCCAAGCCAATATATCATTTTTACTTATTGTCCATGTGTAAGTGATGGTAGTCCATGTTGTAACTGCATGTACTGTTGGTGCCTCACTAACATCCTGCAAAAAAATGGTACCAACAACTAGATACATGTACAACCCTATATAAGACAAGTAATTATATAAATATTTGAAAATTTATCTACATCCTACATTGACTTTTTCAATGAAAGTGAGACATACATGTACCTCAGGGGGAAGAGGTGGGTCACCAATGGCCCCAATTCAACAGGGATAATTTTAAGGAACCATAGTTATTTAAAAGTGTATAAATGTTGGCAAATATTACCAATTCTTAAAACGACAACTATAAATGTTTGGCAATACTTTTCAAAAAATATTTCAATTTCCAAGGATTTTATATCATTTATATAATAATTTGGCGATTTTTAGGGTGAAAATTTTTTACCCCATCAAAATTGGGTGAAACAAGGCTTCAAAAAATGCAAAATAGCCCTAGGATAGATTTTGCCCCTAAAAGTATCCCTTACCAATTGGGTTATCTTTAAGCACCACTCACTCACTAGAAGGATGCATAAAATAATATATGTCAATGTCGGCAAATCAATGGGTGCACCAAAAAGTTACTTGCATGCACAAAAAAAAATATACTACATGGAGGGACACTGACCTTTTCAAATAATGTGAGACATACATGTTCCTGGGGGGGAGAAGTGGGTCACCAACGGCCCCGATTGGGTTCTCTTCAAGAACCATTCACTCACTAGAAAGATGCATAAAATAATATATGTCAATGTTAGCAAATCAATGGGTGCACCAAAAACATACTTGCATGTAAAAAGAAAACTATACTACATGGAGAGACAATGACTTTTTCAAAGAAAGCGATACATACATGTACCTAGGGGGAGGGAAGAGGTGGGTCACCAACAGTCCTGATTGGGTTCTCTTCAAGAATGAATCACTCACTAGAAAGATGCATAAAATAATATATGTCAATTCTAGCAAATCAATGGGTGCACCAAAAATCTACCTCCATGTACAATGAAAAATATACTACATAGAGATGCAATAAATTTTGTAATAGGGTGCCAACAAGATAAGAGCGATATTCATATTCCTTGGGGACATGAAGAGGTGGGACACCTTTGGGTGAAATAATTGACAACAACCTAAAAGGATGGGCATATGCTTCAAAGAGAATGGTTGCTCGCGTGGAAAGTCTATCAAACATATGTTGTCACGTAAAAAAGCATAAAGATACAATTAGAAATTTTCAAATAATTAAAAGCATACATGTTGAATCATTAAAAGCATTATTAAAACCATAATTAAAAGAATAAATAAAAACATACATGTGATTTCAAATCTTCCTCTACCTGTTACGGACATGTCTCAAATGCAACAAACTCATCGTTTCCAAACTACATAAAATATATTTTATCAAGATTAAGATGTATTAAATGTGTCAATCCCTACACAAATATGTAAATCATGATGATAAATTAAAACTTAATGTTCTTAAAAGTAATGGTGAATAAATCATATGCAACATTGATCGATGCATCAAGATCATTAGCATCAACGGTTGGAATATGGTAATTTGGGGTCTCATTGGACACCAACTGTAAATGTGTTCATGTAAATTGTCAAATAATTAAAATAGAAATAATTTATGAAATAAATGAAAACTGTGACATAAAGAATAATATACTATGTGAAGAATGAGTTTGACTTACATATTTGAGTAACACATTGCCACAAAACTATGAAGAAGGTCCATATCATATGTTTCCACAAGTTATGCAAGCGTGTGGCATGACATGATGCTTTGAACCCTTTTCATGTCTAGTGTGATCTCTAAATTTGGTAGGGTCCGGAGACCTAACCGGATCCTCTTCGTGTAATGGGCCAGCCCTAGATTTACCAACCTCAGATGTGCCAACCCCTTGGCCTACATTTTCCTAGTAAACAACCCTATGTTGAAGCAATGTATCTCCAAATGGAATAATGCCTCACCTACGTCATCAATCACGGGGCTTGCAGGAGGAATTACTCAGGGGGGTTTAGTGTGCATGGAGGCCATCACACATGGTTTGGATCAGTCCTAGCCCATTTCCTATCTTGGTACATCCCATGTCCTACCCCATGGAACTCTAAAATATCAAACTAATTTACATGTTTACCCAAAATAAACTCGACATACAATTTCCTTAGGAAATAGAATGGGATATCTCTATTCCCATGAGGGTCTTCATCAAATACCATGTACCAGTGACTGATCCAATTGGATTTAATATTTAGTTCTACACACCATTCTATATAAATGTTTGGTCGAATAGTGGGAGGAACCAATCTAGTGCTAGGCTCCCAGAATAGTGAAAAAGTTTGGTCTTTTGTTATCTTAATTTCTTTACATATTTGTAGCTCATCCCATTGGAATAGTATTTCCTCTAGGAACCCATGTAGGAACTAATGTTTTACAGTGCTCACTATTCATTGGAAATTGTATTCATTATGTTATCTATTACCTCACCCAATGGTCATCTTATGTGGTCCCCCCTCTGAAGCTTGAACTAAAGTGTCTCAATGCACCCAAACGAGCAAGAATTTATGAATTCCTATTGTGTTTGTCCTCCATGTGTATTAAGATTGAGCTCACATGAATCTATGGACTAAGACAAAACTTACAAAATATTCCACAAACAAGTTACTCAAAAAATGATATCAAACCACTATCAAACAGTGCAAAAAATGAGTTGCAGCTGTATAATTTCTTTCATTAATCAAAAGTAAATGGATAATGGTTACAATGCATTACAATGGAAATAATAGCCTAGAAATTCGAATCCATGAGAGGACATTTGAATTGATTAACTCAATATGACTACATGGCTAACTAGATATTTCTAAATCACTATCAAAGCTTAACTACCTATCTCTAGTTGTCTAATTCAGTCTCTCAAACAATTATAATTAGTTAAACTAGTCTAACTGATGTGGTAGGTCAGAAAAGGTTCCTTCCCACATGTATCCATGCAAATACCGGTGTTAACTGAACTAGAGGAAATATAACTGATTGTAACTGACTCATAACTAGGCTTGACTAGTCACCAACTGCCAACAACTAAAGGAGGTTGGTGTCGGCACTCCATGTGGATCCTAAATTGTATGGATTGGTCTAGGAGGTGCCTAAACTAATGCATGAAAGTGTAGACAATGGAAGTTAGCCTCAATAAGTTTTCCCCACACTCTAGTGACTGGTACATGTGGCCCCATTAGGCCAAGTGGACCCAAGGGTACTAGTGGACGTAGTAATTACTAAATGACTCCTAAGTTAGGAAGAATTGACATGTTTTGACACAAGAGGATTATAATCCTAACACCCCCCTCAATCCTAACTTGTACAACTGTGGGCCCTGGTAACTAAGACCAAAGGTCACCCATTACAGCTAAAATGAAAAAAGTAACTCCATAATACAACCAAGGAAATGGGGAAAAACCTCATGGGAAAAATACCCCCCCTCAAACTAAGCAGGTACAATCACGATCAAGCTTGTTCTTATGTGCACATGTATCCTAGGGACTGACATGTGAAATTCTTCATCCAAAATAAATTATTATTTCTAGAGGAATATTCCTCTTTGGAATAAGAAGAATATGCTCAACTAAATCATAAATATAGACAGCTGCTGGATGAAAATTGGACCCTTGTACAACAACTGAAATCAACTGATACAAGAGAAAAAGTGCTTGAGAATTCAAACCATCTATGGAACACCCAAGAAAATGATATATTTCAGCTTTTAACAACAAACCATATGAGGTGATATCAGCCCCAAGTGTTAGGAGCAAGTGTCCAAGGGAATGCAAAATGTCTCCATCTTTACTAGTTATGTCAGGATATTGGCATGTGATCAAATACAAAGGTAGAGAAGCCCCGAGATTGTGGAGAGAGAATGCTTTAGCTCCATAATATTATATATATTCATAAATAACCAATGAATTCACAAAAATAGAATATCAACAAACTCATAAGAGGAAAATAACATCAAATCCCCAGAAACAAGTTTGAAGAAGACTTGTGGTACTTGATTTGTCACACCAAAATTGATGAGACCAGCTACAATCATGACTGAAGGATCTTGGAACTTAAAAATTGAACCAATTAATATCAAATAAGATCCAAATAAGATCATATCAGATCCCAATAATTTCATATCATATCCAAAAGTGTGGTCCACCGAGATGGTAGATGCGCAGTTTTCTCCTTCTTCAAAATTATGAGTATTAGTACACGCAATACTGTAGGAATTTGCTGGAATATTTAGATAAATAAGAGGGAATGGATCACTCCTACAATCTGATATTATTTCCAAAATATCCAAATTATTACTTATCTGCACACTAGCAACAACATTAGAGGGAGAGAAATCAAATTCGTCTTCACTTTTTGAAGCAATTGCTCGCAATTTTTTCATAGAATTTAAAGGAGAATCACTGGAGAATGTTTACATAGAATGGAAGGATATTTTTTCTTCAATATCATAGATTCAAATGTCTTCTTCTGTATCAGCCGTATGAGAAAATGAGATATCAAATATCTCATAAACTTCCATATGAGCAGGAGGAGTCACTCCAAGGAGACTTTCTTCAATTCGAATTGATTGTGTAGAAGATTTTGCTTCTTCTTCATCTTGAACAACTTAATCAGAGAGAGTATAGGATGAGACTTTTGAATAGATATTTCTTGTGGTGTTGGGTCTAATCTCCAAATTTCTATTATGATTCTCATTGTTCTTGCCAAAGGTTCTATCCAATATTGTCTAGAGATCCTTTGGGTATTCAACAAATTTAACAAGGTAGTGCAAGCTTGGAGAAAAGGGCAGACATATTGTTCCAAAATAAATCACTGTCATTTAGCGAGGCATTCTCATACTCATAAGAATATTTACCAAGTTTAATAGACACCTCATAGAGATCTTATTTCATTAGAGATAAAATCATCTTCAACTTCCATTCTGAGTAAGAAGAGGAACTAATAATTTTGAATCCATATGAAGTTGTACCTGAAATTACACAAAAAAACCAAAGTAAGGTCGAACATCCCGCACTTTTGGAGTTTGCATCACACCTGGATTAGTTAATCAAGAAATCTTGATCAACAAGGTTGGGCTGCCAGGAATTATGTTGTAAACTCTCTGCTTCTACTGCAGAGCTGGAATGTTTTTGAGTTTGTTTTTGTTCAAATTGCTTCATAGATCCAACAACAAACCTATAGAAGAATTTTCTTGTCCTTCCATGGCTCTGATACAGTGCATTACAATGGAATTAATACCCTAAAAATTTGAATCCATGAGAGGAAATTCAAATTAATTAACTCAATATTATTGCATGGTTAACTGGATGTGTCTAAATCACTATTGGAGATTAACTAGCTATCTCTAGTTGTCTAATTTAGTCTCTCAAATAGTTATAATCAGTTAAAATACTCTAATTGATGTGGTAGGTGAGAAAAGGTGCCTTCCCACATGCATCCATGCAAATACTGGTGCAAACTAAACTGGGGAACATCTAACTGAATGTAACTGACCCATAACTAGGATTTACTAGTTACCAACTGCCAACAACTAAAGGAGGTTGGTGTCGGCACTCCCAGTGGCTCCTAAATTGTAGGGATTGGTCTAGGAGGTGCCTAAACTGATGCATGCAAATGAAGTTAGTGGAATTTAGCCTTAACCAATGTTCCCCACACTTTAGTGACTGGTACATGTGTCCCCATTAGGCCAAGTGGACCCAATAATGACTAAATGACTCATAAGTTAGGAATAATTGACCAGTCTGGACAAGGGAGGATTATAATCCTAACAATGTGTTCGGTGTTTGGATTTGGTTTTGGTATTGGGTTTGTGTTATTGGTGGTTTGATTATGGAAATTTTCTTCTGGACTAGTGTTATGTGTTAATACAACAACAACAAATTCCAAATTGAATTAGTATTTGACTATTTTTTTAATCAAACATTTATTAAATTAACAAACAAAAACAAAAAATCAAAGCAATTAAAAACAATACGGTGACTTACCTTCCATTTCAATCCACCTTTTCAATATCCACCTTCAAAGTATGCCCTACAATTTGCTTCCAAGCCAAAATGCCTTCCCATTCTATTGTTCCTTTGTTCTTCGCAGCCTGAAATGTAAAATAAAAAATAAAGGATGTGGGCCTCTATTTTATTTTATTTTTTTAGTTTTCAAAACCGCACATGTGATTTGTAACTCTTACAAGTGTGATATATTGCACTTACGATATAGTCAAACTAACCTTAGCTTTGGTTTCAGGATCGATTTTTCTAAACCAACCCATGATAACACAAGTGCGATATCTTGCACTTACAAAATAGTATAACTAGCCTTAGCTTTGGTTTTAGGCTCGGGTTTTTTGAACCAAACCAAGATAACACATATGCGTCATAGATTTTCTTTTCGGACTTGTGTTTTGTATTTTTAGAGTGGCACTAAAAAGTGGAACCATCTTCATGCACGTGCCCATATCATACCTCCTTTGTTATTCTCTAATATATACTCCTCTGGTGTTTCTAAACTATGGAGAAATATAATAACATCATAATGATGAATCCCCTTCTTCTCCTAATGGACTCATATTTATCATAGTCGAATAGTCATCTAGGGTTAGCTCTAGTATTTTTGAAATCCTAACACCTAATTAGGGTTTGTGTTTTTGGCCTTCTAGAATGTTCTTGAAAGTTAACACATGACTAAATCACGGCATCTTCAATTAATGAAACAATGTGATAGTTCCTTTGGTCATGGGATATTAAAGAATACCCATAATTTCACTGAATATTTATAAATACCTACCAAAATCCTTTTCTTGAATGCCCCCCCCCCCAACCAACCCCAAAACATATTTCCAATTAAAAAACCTATTTTTAAGACATATTCCATGTTTTTATTAGATAACCTTTTTCAACCACTTCCAATACCTATAAACCACCTATACCCTACTACCCCCCTTCCCCAATAGATACACTATATTGACCTTATTTTTAACAATTTTAAAAAATCCCTTTATGAATCAACGTGATACGATATTGGTCAACATGGTGAATCTACCATGCACTAAATCCACATATGTGATAAATGAGTTTTGTTGTTTAATCCAATTGTTACCATGGTGGTGAACTAGATAGGTCAACTTGGAGGAGACATAACACCATCATGTGTACTTTGAATGAGGTGATTTTTACATCGTTGGAAGGGTATTATAATGTAGAAACATGTCAATGGGAATTTCACAAGAGATGAACTGTTGAAAACAACAACAAAAAAATCATTTAGACCCTCACACTATCCTCATAATGTTTTTGACCCAAAATCAACAAACTCGGAACTACCCATAAAATGGGCCCTATAAGCCAATTCATCAACCCTCCACCAAGTAAGGAAAAAAATGGATGACACATTATATATTGATCCATTTTACATGAATGGAGCTAGGGATTGATGATTTACCCTAGATATTGAATTTTGAGTGGTTGGATTAGGTAGCCTTAAGAGGAGTCTCTCGTATGTACTAAATAATTTGGCTTATATATGAAGTTTCCTATCATACATATCTTTTGTGAATCTTATATTTGATTTTCAGGTAAAGGTTTTCTTCATGATTTTGTATTTAGATCTATTTTTAATGGACATCTAAGCAAAAGAGAAAATTTTACATTGAGTGTGTTCTTTTCTGATCTTTCCGTAGGGTTTAAATTAAGTGTGTCTAGGTTTTACATGAGTAGTTACATTAGTATAATCTGTCGTAAAAATAACTTTTGAAGTTGCAAAAGTTCCAAGAGGAGCTACCTGCAAGCACATGTGGAGAAAGTGACCAGTGTTACCTTAGTCACTTCTCCAAACTTTTTCAGATGTCGAAATATACTAGGGGAGAGCCCTATGTAACTCTACAAAAGACAATTAGACAACAAATATATCTCATATGTGTTTAAGGTTAGTGACCAATGCCTAGTGGAGTCAATAAAAAAATGGAATAGATGTACTACGAGCATGCATATGAATTGTGAAAGTTCATCCACGGATAAGTCAAATACCAATGTCAAGATAGTACAATATGCAGATGTTAACTAAGTACAAGTGATTTACGAAACAATATGTATAGCAGTATAAGTATCACTCATTAATGCAAGTATTAATGACAACAATAGTTATTTATAGATTCATTATAGACTTAGTGTAAGTAACAACAATGTGTGCATAACCATGCATTTACAATATGTTGCATCAAGTATGAAACCAAGTTCCATGTACTCATTAGAAGCAGTATCAAAAATAGTATGCAACAGTAGACACAAATAAATATTTATAAATGCGGTAATCATTCTCTGTTTTCATGTGTTGGAATAAATAACAACAATGTACATAAGAAACTAGTTTGGTGTTAAGACTTCGTATGATAGACTAGATATCATTAGTGTTCAATTCAAATTCAGAGAAGTAGCATATGAATAATCACTGAAAAAACACAATCCCAAGATAGACACAATATTTATCCTAGGAAACCCTCAAGGAGAATAAAACCCTGCAAAAATTCCTCTATATAAGATGCACAAGATAAGGCCCAGAAACAGGTATCCTCCTCCTTGTTTTTCTAGCTCTCTCTCTCCTGTGTGCTACTCAAGTGAGTGAGTCTATTTTCAAATAATAATCACAACCCTCCTATTTATACACATTAAGCCAACTGAAATTTACCCTAAACAATTCATCCCCATTAAATTGTCTCGGACAACTTCAGCTAGGAAGACTCAAAACAATATATTATATTATTCATTAGGGTACTAATGACATGGATTACAATGGAGGATTTACGTGATGAATCTATGATGACCAAATACAATAGTAACACCACGTCAAAAAAATAATAAAATCTCCCTTGGGTTACATCACTAAAATACATTTAGAATATCCTTTGAAATTACAATATTTCAAAACTACCCCTTAATGAGAAGGTTATTCTACTAAGAACATCATCATAGACTATAGTATAATAGAGAGATAATATATACAACAGTATCGAGGTAGTACATATATACATCATAGGAAGTTTTCACAATTAGTAATTGGAACATTTACTCTTCAATTTCTTCATCTTCTACATAACACAAGCAGTTTATCCTTTGGCAGCAACACTTTGAACTTTCGATCCTTCGTGGCAACACTTTGATATTCCGATCCTTTGCAATAGTACTTCGATGTCCGCTCCTTTGCAACACTTTTTATCTTCTCGATCCATTGTAGTAGCACTTCGATATTTGATCCTTTGTAGCAGTATTCTGATCTTATTGATCCTTTGTAGAAACAACACTTCGATCATTTCTATCCTTTTTAGTAGTACTTTGATCTTCTCGATCCTTCACAATCGTACTTTGATCTACTTGTTCCTTTTCCGCCATGATACCTGCAATACACATGATATTTTTTGTGGGATGATCAATCCCTATCACTTTAGGACTTGAGTCCATGGATGATGCAATCCTCCATCATCCTGATCAATGACATCGACCAGCTGAATTGTCTACAACTATATGTAGATATCAACCACACCCAGTGAAGGACCTATCATCCATGAGGACTCATCGGAGACTATCCATACACTAAGGTTATGACAACTCCCAAGTGAGTTTTATACTACGGTATATACACTCACATGTAGGCATACTCTTCCAAGCAAGAGTATTGTCGGGAGAGTAGATATTGACTACATACAAAAATTTTGGTCCTCATCGTAGAAAATCCATACCACTAACGTTAGGACCACTCCCAAGTGAGTGTTATACTACGATGTCTGTGAGGACTCATCATAGAGCATCCATACCACTAAGGTCTGGCCCATTCCCAAGAAAGTTTTATTCTATGGTATCTAGATATGAATGTAGGCATACTCCTCATAAAAGAGTATTGTCTACAGGGTAGATCTCGACTGCATACAAACTATTAGTCTTGTTGTCTATGAGGACTCATTGTAGAGAATCCTTACAACTAAGGTTATGACCACTCCAAAGCGAGTGTTATTCTACAGTATCCACAAATGAATGTGGGTAATCTCCATGAGACAGTAACATCTGTAGGGCCATCCTTAGTAAGGACCACTCTCATGGACATGGTGTTATACCTTCCACCCTCAAGAGAGGATACTATCGTCTACAAACAAATGTCGGACCTTGTCATCATCACTGTCATCCATCATCGATGTGAGTCTCATCATTACTCCCCCTTTTTTGGAAAGTTCCATATTATCAACCTGCTTCCCCTTTTTCTAAGGAGGGTTCATGTTTTCGACCTGATATTTCTTTTCGAAGAAGGTCCATATCTTCATCATTTATAGTTCCATCACTATTCCTCATGAGGAATTTATTTTTGAAATACACAAATCTTGTCACAAAAATGTTCAAACATAATTCAAGATAGAGGTTTGGTTAGTACATCAACAACTTGCTCATCGGTACTCACATACTGGATCTTTATATCTCCCTTCAGTACCATATCCCACAAGATTCTTTGTCATCTTTATGCAACTATGGTTTCCACAAAGAATCACTGCGGTATCCAGCTCCACGTCAAATAGTCCTGGCATCAGTTTTAGAATCCATATGCTTCACAACTAGAGGAGAAAGATGCAATATACTTTGCTTCAATTGTACTAAGAGAAACAATAGAATGTTTCTTACTAAACCATGAGATCATGGGAGATCCCATACGATAACATCCACCTGAACTTTCCTCTCTGTCTGCGACACTTCCTTCCCAATATGAATTCGTATATTCATATATTCTATAGCCATGATATCTACCATAGTAAAGTCCCAAGTCTATCATACCTTTTAGGTACCTCATCACATGATTTGCAACTATCAAGCGAATCCATCTAGGTTTAACTAGATATTGACTTAAGGTGTTTACAACAAAGCATATATTTGGCCTTGTATTCGCTAGATACATTAATGACCCAATAATTTGTCTATACCGAGTGATATCCACTAACTTTGATGTCTCAACAAACAACAACTTTAGGTTGGTATCCATGCGTGTGGCCATGGATTTAGAATCCAACATATTAAATATATTTCAAGATTTCTAGTGCATACTTTCCCTGATTCATAAAGATTATTTTTTGGGTCTTCCACACTTCGAGCATGAGGAAATAATGGATCAATCCAAGATATTTCATCTTGAATTTTTCACCTAGCTTCTTCTTGCTTTATATGATATGTTTCTCATTTCTTGTCAAAAAATAGATCATCCAAATACCACAATATTATGACGTGCTCATTATCCATAAACTTAAGGTAAAGGTTAGGATCAACTTTACTCTTGGTAAATCACAAGCTTGTCAAGAAGTTATCTATTCTTCCATACTAAGCTCTAGGAGGTTGCTTCAGTCCACACATAGCCTTTTTCAACTTACATACATGAGTCACTCTGTCTTCAACTTCAAATCCTTATGGTTGTTCAATGTAAACCTCTTCCTCAATCATACCATTCAAGAATGTTGTCTTAACATCCATTCGGTAGAGATTCCATTTCATATTGGAAGCAAGTGCCATGATGGTTCTCATGGAAGTGTTCCTTGATACTCTAGAAAATGTCTCTTCATAATTAATTTTCTCTCTTTGAGAGAATCCTCCAGCCACAAATATTGCCTTACTTCCATCAACAACATGTTTTATCTTTCAAATCCACTTGGAAGATACCACACTCTTTCTCTCTGGTTTGGATACTATATCCCAAACATGATGACTAGTAATCTTCCATCATTGCTTCTACCATGAGTTCATCCTATTAGGTCATTTACATATCTCTATAGTCTACATTCAACCTTGAAGGTTGGAACCCACTTCACTCTTAGTAAAGTCTTATTCCATTGAGAAGTTTTCCATCCTGTTGTACCATGTTGAACTTGGAGATATTTTGTAGTCACTCCACCTGAGGCAGAGCATCATCCTCCATCTGCATCTTGTACTGGAGTGATAGGTAACATCCTTTGCTGCTGATATTCTATGTATCCATCTCGGGTTACTAGATAACAATATCCCTTCATCTTGAACTTTGTCGAAAAGTTCATCTTGCACCCATTTGTGAGCTTGTTATATTCTATAGGTTTTCATCTTCAACCTTGTAGCAAAGGTTAAGATCTGCATCACTCTAGGTGATCTTAAATCTCCTTATGTAATTGGATTTGCTTATATATGGGTTCCTTCTTAGCTCATACAAATCCTATTCTACACAGGTTTTTCTTTGCTCGATATATACTTCTACTTCACTAGAGAAGTTTATCTGGTCAATAGAGCTTGTTAAGCTACAGTCTATTCTTTTTTAGACAAACCATGAAATTTGCTTTGTATAGTTTTTCTTGTAGATACATATGGAAGACACTATGGATTTCCCTTTAGTTCTCGAAACAATATCCTAGACATCATTCCTCGTGATCAACTGTTACTCTTTGATCATAGCTTATTCCATAGCTGAAAGGGTCTACATCAATGATGTTAATCAACTGAGCCACATAACTAGAGTGTATATGAGGCCTCTTACTTTAGTTTGGAATTCCCTCCCTACTTTTCTTCATCTTGAATTATCTCTCGTGCCCAATATGGTCTTCATCTCTGGAGGTGGATCTACCGCTCTCTTATATTCTTCTAAAGCTCTTTCTTCTGTCATGGTGTCTCTGATCGTGGGAGATTCAGGTTCATGTTTATTGGAGTGAATCTTGAATTGTCATCACTTGTTCTTTGGAACACGTATTGTCCTCCTTCTCTTGTAGTTAGTTATACACGACCTTTCCTACAATTCAAATGCACCAGTTTCATGGTTGGAAACACTTCACAGGGCATATGCATAATGGCAAATTCTTTTGCATCATGCAACTATTTTAGCCAATAAAACATTCATCCATATCTCACAGAAACTTTCGAGATGTCTTCCATCTCTACCATAACATCATTGAGATTGTGAACTAATCCAATATGTTAGCAAAGAGGTTTCATTCTAGATAAGTAGTAATGGAGAGTTGTTTAGCACCATGGGCTACTTACTCATAGCATGCATATTAGTAGTATATTGTCATTAATGCAAACATTCTATCATGCATAATACAAAACATATACAGGAAAGAAAATTCAAATAATTATCTTTGTTTGTTCACTAGATTATTTCTTTTGCTTTGTCTTCATCTCCTTCTGGATCTACAATTTCTCCTTTTACCAATGAGATTGCTTCAATAGGATGCTTGCTTGAAATATTTTATGGAATGATGCTTCTCATGGACCTAGGGTTTGACAAAGAAACCTTAGTTTTTAAGATTAGGTATCTTTCATATCCGATTGGATATAAATATGCACCTCCTCAAGGAAATATGAGCAACATACTCATTTTCTCAAAACTGTGATGAGAACTACAAAATATTTGATGCCATAGTTTTCTTCAATTTCTTCTTCTCCATAATTTCCTCATAGTGTTTCTCCTGTATCTCTGAAAGTAAGGATCCTCTTGGTCTGAAAATTCACACTAAGGTTTCGTGGTCTATCTTCTTTCTATTCCCACAGGTTGTAGTAGAATTGATTTCACCAATTGGGAATTATGCGAATTTTCCTAAGGTGACTTATTTCAAGACTGTTCACCATAGTGAACTTGTACAGACTTCTACGAGTCACTATTTGATCTTCTGGGTCTGAACCTTTTACCACAGAAACTAAAATACATTCCCTATTTGTAACTTCTTGCAAAATTTTATTTGGAGATTCGTAGCCCGAGATATAACAATTCTCCCTAGGTCACATGTTTAAGGATTAATCCTAGGAGAGGATGGAACCCTCATTTGGAGCAATCATATATCCTATATTATAGTGAATAAGAGGCTGAAAAGTTTACACATGGTACATGAGGAGTTCATCTTTGTCCTATAAATTTTTTGGCTCATGATACTTCACAAATCCTAATCTTCAATAGCTGTAGCGGTAGCAGTGTTTCAGCTGCACAAAGACTAATTTGAGGGTATCTTCGATACCATGTTAATATTTCATATTCTTGACTATATATCATTAGTTTTCAATTCAAATTCATACAGTAGCATATGAAGAATCACTAAAAGAAACACAATCACAAGATAGACATACTATCTATCGTGGGAAACCCTCAAGGGGAAGAAAACCCACCAAGCATTCCTCTGTATAAAATGTATAATATAAACTCCAAAAACAGGTATTCTCCTCCTTGTTTCTCTCTCTCTCTCTCTCTCTCTCTCTCTCTCTCTTATGCGCTACTCAAGTGCAATGAGTCTATATTCAAATAAGAATCAAAACCCTCCTATTTATACACATTGAGCCAACTTACTTTTACCCTAAAGAAGTTGTCCCCACTAAACTGTCTCGGCCGACTTCACCTAGGAATACTCAAAACAATATATTATATTATTCATTATGGTACTAATTACCCAACTTACAATGGAGGATTTACCTCATGACTCTATGATGACCGAATACAATAGTAACACCCCGCCCGAGGAATAATAACATATCCCTTGGGTTACATCAGTAAAACACATTTAGAATATCATTTGAAGATACAATATTTCAATACTTGGAAGTTTTTGAGTGTTTCCACTCTTCAACAATGATTAAATTCCATACTTCAAACATTGATTAAATTACCAAATAAAGTGGGGTTGCATAGTGAAAATGAGGTAGAGAAGAAATCACCTTTATTTGTGATTTACCCTACACTTGTTTAACCTTTTGTACCTATGTTTAATTGTTTGTGTGCATGGTTTAGAATACAAAAGGAAGAGGGAATGTATGGTAGACTAGGTGTAGGGAATGGCTTCCACTGTAAGGGAAACCCTTATGTTGGTTGGTCAAGGTATGGAATGTGAAAGTAAAGGCCTCTTATAGACCTATGAAGAAGACCGTGGAGGATGTAAAAGGGACAAGCACTACGATATTTTAAGGAAGGTCTCAAATTTTAAGCCCCGAAAATTGTGGGCACGAAATTTTAGGGCATGGAATTTTAGGACCCAAAATTTAGGACATGTAAATATTTAGGGACAAAAAAATTAGGGACCAGAATTTTAGGGCCTGAAAAATTTAGGGCGCAAAGTTTCAGGGTCCAATATTTTAGGAAGGGTTCGGAAGTTTATGGCACCGAATTTTAGGGGTCCAAAATTTTAAAAGTCGAAAATTTTGGGAGGCCTTAAATTGGCCAAATATTTTATTTTTTGAAATTTTATAAATTTTGGAGACCTAAAACTAACCTAGAAGTAACCGTGAAAACTAGGTTTTGAAAATGGAAATATGTGAAGACAAAGGAACTAAACCCTAGAAAAAGCCCTACCCTAGGGAGAATGGCTTACCTAGTGAGAAAGATCTCCTAGGTTAGACAGCTATCCTAGAAAACTAAGGGAAAAAACAAAAAACCCATACTTGACAAGCCACATGATCATTGTCAAGTGAATATACCAAAGATGTTTCTTCTAAAGTGAAAAGGACATGATCCTTGTCAAGTGAATATACCAAAGATGTTTCCTCTAAAGTAAAGTGAAAAGGATTTTTTCTACACAATGTTTTTAGACACTCTTAGCTAATGAAGTAAAATGTGAAATGAACAAAAGACACCTTAATAAAACTTAATTAAAAAAAATTATTCATAATTATCCATAAATAAATGACCATTGGAAGCGTCAAGAAACTTATCTTAATCTTTACATACTCTCACAAAGGAATGATTAAATAATGATCATAAACCCATTTAATAAATTCCCAACATTTATAAATTGAGAAAGGTGATTCAATGAGTTTACATCCTTCCATCATTTGTAGAATTAAAAACTTGTGTAACTTGTGACTTAGCACACGAACCTGTAACTTCAAGGAAGATAACACATGTTCTTAACTATTAGGTCCACTTAAGTACTATGATTATATATTCATATATTCATAATAAATTGTTGGTATAAAACCTATTAAAAGACATAATACATGCACATGCCCATCCCTCTCAGTTCTTTTAATCACTCAACTAACTTCATAATACAAAGGAAATGATTGAGAGTGACATATTACTAGCACACCCACATAGTTTCTGGCTCTATGAGGCCTATAGAGATCAAGTGGTTGAGAGATAACCATGAAAAAGAAGACACTTCGAATTTTTTTCTATTCCTCTTATTCTTTTAGTTAAACAGGTTCAACTCTAAGTTATTGATCCCTAACGACATGTTATCACCAACATTCTTCATGTTATCCATTTATCAACTATCAATTTTTTTTTATTTCACTTGTCTTCCATAAACTCTCAGTTATCCATTCATGGATGACATGGGCTACCAGTTATCCATTCTTTTTATATAATTGTTTATTTCAAATTTGAGCGATTACCATATAAACAATCTGGACACACTTGTGTCATCCTGGTGCATAGATGAAAAACCATAGATAGGAGTCCACCTTAAATCTCAAATAATAACGTCTATAATGTTATTACACTTGAAGTAATGGAGAATTTATGAGTCAGCTAGTTGAACTGTAGTTTATTTAACGCAGATCCTATCTCTGCGGTGTTTGTTGTAACTGTTTTCTGAATGCTTCAGTCAATATAAACGGATTGAGTGTTACTCTTCATATTCATTCTGTTTTCCCCAAATGTGCTCTATTTTCTTCAGTTCACTGCTCTGTTTTAACTTGGTATCAAAGCACAGGAGCCGCTGAGTGAGAGCCCAGGAGCGTGAAGGAGCTGCTGCTGTGAGTGTGAAGCCGCCGAAGATGAAGCCATGAATACTGCTGTTTACCTAAAGAAAAGAAGTCCAACTAGGAGTCTTGATAATATTACTCCTTTTGAATCTTTGTATGGTTTCAAACCAGTAGTTCAGAATTTGAAAGTTTTTAGGTGTACGGCTTTTGCACATATTCCAAAGGAAAATAGGAAGAAACTGGATGCTAAAGCCATTAAATGTATCTTCATAGGTTATTGTTCTCAATTCAAAGCATATAAATTGTTTGATCCTTCTACTCACAAGGTATTTGCAAGTAGAGATGTATTCTTCCATGAACATGAAATAGAAATTTCAGAGAACAACAACCAAAGCCATTAGGAATGGCATAAAGTTCTTGATGAACTAGTTCTTGATGAAGGGGTTACACAAGAACAACAAACTGTATTACAGCAGCCAAACATATACGAACAGCAGCAACAGTAAGAGGGATTCAGTGATACAAATAGTCCAAGCTCTAGTGATGTAGACAAAAGTTCACACAGCGAAGAGGAAGGTAATCAACAGCTAAGAAGATCTTCAAGACAGGTTCGAGCTCCTGAAAGGTACAAAGACTATGCCCTTATGAGTAGCATTTCGAATGTCATAGAACCCAATAGTTTTGATGAAGCCAATGCACATGATGAATGGAGAAATGCAATGGAGGAGGAATATGAATCAATAATGCAAAACAATACCTGGGAATTGACTGAATTGCCTAAACATAAAAAGCCAATAGGATGCAAATGGATATACAAACCCAAGTTTAAATTAGATGGTAGCATAGACAAATATAAGGCTAGATTGGTGGCAAAGGGATACTCACAAACAGAAGGTATTGATTATGCTGAAACATTTTCACCTGTAGCTAAATTGAATACTATCAGATTATTAATTGCCTTAGCTACAAAGTATAATTGGAAGCTAAACCAAATAGATGTTAAATCTTCCTTCTTGAATGGTGAGTTAAAATAGGAGGTGTACCTTACTCAACCTAAAGGGTTTGTTAAAAAAGGGCAAGAACACTTAGTGTGTAAGTTAAATAAAGCATTGTATGGACTAAAACAGGCACCTAGGTCATGGTATGAGAAGATAGACTCTTTCTTTCTTCAACAGGGATTTATGAGGAGCAAGAGTGATCCAAATCTATATATCAAATGTGATGAGCAGGGGTATATAGTATTGATTTCTGTATATGTTGATGACTTAATAATCATAGGAAATGCAGAGAATCTGATTGATGAAATCAAGGAGCAGCTATCACAAGTTTTTGATATGAAAGATCTGGGTGAGCTTCATTACTATCTAGGTCTTGAAGTTTGGAGGAATGCAGGTCAAACATTTGATTGTCAAAGTAAGTATGTTAGAGATGTACTTCAGAGATTTAAAATGGATCAGTGTAAATCATCTACTGTTCCCATGCAGCAGAATGTGAAACTCTCTTGTGATGATGGTTCAAAGGAGGTGAATGCTACAATGTACAGACAGATGGTGGGTAGTTTGAATTATCTCACCACAACTAAACTGACTTACCACTCAAGAAAGCCATTGGAATGCAGCAAAGACGGCACTGAGGTATCTAAAAGGAACACTTGACTTTGGCATTAAATATACTGATGCTTCTGTTGTTGAGTTGACAGGTTATTCAGATTCTGATTAGGCTAGGAATCCGGATGATCGAAGATCAACCACTGGATATGCATTTAGCATAGGATCTGGAGTTGTTTCATGGAGCAGTAAAAAGCAGCCTACTGTATCTCTGTCCTCTACTGAAGCAGAATACAAGGCCCTATGTGCAGCGACCTGTGAAGCTGTTTGGTGAGAAGACTTCTTCAAGATGTCGGAAAAGAACAAAATGAACCTACAGTAATCAAATGTGATAACCAAAGTACAATCAAGTTGGAAAATAATCCAATCTTTCATGCAAAGACAAAGCATGTTGATGCTCACTATCATTTTGTTAGAGAGAAGCTGCAATCCAATGAAATAGATCTCATATATTGTAATACTTGTGAAAATACTGCTGACATTTTCACAAAGCCTCTCGGAAAAATCAAATTTGAATTGTTTAGAAATGTTAGGTGTAGCTGTTAATCCATTCTCCATTAAGGGGAAGACTTGAAATAATGGAGAATTTATTAGCCAGCTAGTTGAACTGTAGTTTATTTAACGCAAATCCTATTTCTGCGGTGTTTGTTGTAACCGTTTTCTGAATGCTTCAGTCAATATAAACGGATTGAGTGTTACTCTCCGTATTCATTCTCTTTTCCCCAAATGTGCTCTGTTTTCTTTAGTTCACTACTCTGTTTTAACTATTACTTGTTGCTACAAATGCATCTCAATTTCAATGGCAAACGCCTCGGCGACCATAGCCACTCATCCGTTGTTTCAAATACTGGGAGTCGCCTACGGTTTCTGAATTAATTTAGTGTTCCCACTCGCCGCTGTTTCTGAATTCTAATTTCATTTAATTCTATTTCCTTTAAAAACACTCCCTCTTGCCGATTACATTCACTACTATGTTTTTTACAATTAACTATGCATGGAATTACCAAATAAAGAAGTCCACAACAAAGCGCAGCGCATCAGCTGCTTCGATCAGAATTTATTTTAAATCTTTATATCTTTTTGTTTTATTTTGCTTCTACCAAATTTGAATTTTTGTTTAAATCTCAATCAGGTTTATTTTATTTAAACGATTGCTAATTGCACCTGTGTTATTGGTTTGATGTTTGAAGAAACATAATTAAAGCGACACACGAAAGGATCGATTGACTTTGTTTTGATTCTCTTTAGGGTGGCGGTTTCTTCTTTCAAGAGGATAAAAGAAACGACCCTGACCCTGTGTTCATGATACCACCCTAAAAACGATGCCTTATTTTCTATTGCAGAACTGCTAAAAACTGCATGGCTAACTTCAGCAAAACATTCAAGCTATTTTTATTATCATCATTCATGAAATGGTGTAGAATCAAAATTATAGTTGTTATATTATTTATTTATTATGCAATTTCTTCCTGCATTATGTTAGTGGAATCCTGAAATTAGTATGTCCAATTCAACGGCAGAAATTGATATGTAGAATCTAAGATTGCATGTTAAGTTGATTGATTGGCTGCCCCAACTAGACGCTTCTTGCAATTTATTCTCATCGCTCTCCTTGAAACTGAAGCACTTGTTATTTGATATGAATTACGGCTATAATATATAATATGAGTAGATCATAATCACACATTTAAAGTAAGTTCTACATTTCAAGGCGTTTTCATATATTGCAATTTTGAAAAAAAAAACTGCTAACATTTTTCGTCCTTGCTTACTAAAACCAAAACAACCTCGGCAGCTCCTTGAAGAATACAATGGTTACAGTAGTTGTTCTTGGAGAAGCAAAACGTTCTTGGTTAGATGAGTTGAAAATGTTCTACTCCAACCAACCAAAGTTCGCCTAGTTAGACGAACTTGCCTCCTTTGGTATAGAGAAATATTTAGCAATTGTATGACTAGATAAACCAGGAATCATGGATTGATCTCAACAATGATAATCCAGAGTCCCTAAGGCTTCTGTTTTTTCAATAACAACTACTCTCACCAGTGGTATTTTTTCTAAGTATTTTTTCGTGGAGCTGGAGAGAGTCTTTTGTTTTTAGTGGGAAAATGCTGGCTGCTAATATGCTGCATTTTTTTTCAAAATTGCATATAGTTGGAAATATTAATTACTCGCATATCAGTATCTGATCTCAGCTGACTCTGTCAGAGTTTGTATCAATCCAATTCTTGTTGGTGAGTGTGACAAGAGTGAAGAGTCCAAGATGGAGTCTTCGGCAATGTAAACCAATCGAATTGATTTCTAAAGCTAAGTTGTTAGGTAGATAGATATTACAGTCTTTAATGGTCAGTCAATCAATTCACGAATAAGCAATCTCAAGTTGCCTATAAATAGAAGAACAAGTTTGTAAATCATTTTTTAGGAACTCTAGGTGACAAAAGAGAGAAACAAAGAACTCTTAGTGGAGAGTGAAGTTGAAGCTCAAGCTTCTGTGTTTGTGATTATGTCAAAGAGCTGAAGCTCTGTAAAAGGATCAGTCGGTGAGCCTACAAGTTTGGATTAGTTGGAGAGGAAACAAGTTTGTATTACCTTTTGTTATTTCAGGACAAATTATATATATGAAATAATTTATGGTTGAATGCATATTTATTTGGCTGCACATTCTTTCCACAGTTACATGTGTAAATGTTGTTTACATTTACGAGTTGAGTGAAAGATTAAAGAATCCATAAATTTCTCACCGAGTGAAAGTTCCAATTTTTATGGCAGAGTGGTCCACACAAGTCTTCCTAAATGTTTGGTTATATGATTTCACGATTATGTAGAATTGTTGATTGTTTCGGTTTTTACTTCATCTTAATGTAGGTGAAAAGCATTTATACTTTCTTAAGTCTTTTAGACTAAGAAATATCATTTGTAAATTCCGAGTAAAACCAAACCACTCGAGCAAGTGAGTCCAAGTAAAAAGGTCGAGGAAAACCGACAAGTTGTCGAAGAGGTCAAACCGACAAGTTGTTGGTTAAGTTGTCTAAGTTGTGAACTGACAAGTTGTCGAAGTTTACCCCCAAGTTGTGGAAGGTTACCAACAAGTTGTCGAAGTAAAACCTGTCGGTAAAACCGACAAGTAAGAACTTGTCGAGGTAAAAGAATCGGCTCGATAAATCAGACCATATTTGGCAGAATTGTCTAGTCAAGAGTTAGACAAGTTTCACTCGACAAGTGAAAAGAAAAAGACGTCGACATGAATTTTTATAATTGAGCAATAAACTCAAGTTTGTCGGCTCAGTTCATTGCAAAATCCACTTTTTACAGGAAAGAATTATGAATATTGGTCTAACAATGAAGGCTTTGTTTAGAGGCTAAGATGTTTGGGAGATAGTCCAACATGGTTATGCAGAACCAGCAGATATGACAACATATAATAATCTCAGACAAGGTAAGAAAGATGTCTTGAGGGAACATAAGAAGAAAGATGGAAATGATCTGTTCTACATACACCAAGCAATGCATGAAAGCATACTCCCAAGAGTAGGAGCATCAATTACCGCAAAGCAAGCATGGGATACATTGGAGACTACATATCAAGGTTTGGATAAGGCAAGGACATCCAAGCTACAGATTCTTAGAAGAGATTTTGAATCACTGTCAACGAAAGATTCATATACTGTAGACACATTCTACACTAGAGTTGTTGGTTTGATAAATCAACTTAAATCTCATAGAGAAACCATCACAGACCAAAGGGTGGTTGAAAAAATCTTGAGAATTCTTTCCCTAAGATTTGAAAACTTGGTTGTGATCATGGAAGAACACATAGACATGTCGGTGTTTACCATTGATGAGTTGCAAGCTTCACTCATCAATCATGAACACAGACTCAACAGAACACAAACATCATTGGAAGGTGCATTCACAGCACAATCATCCGTAAGCCATGGTAGAAGCAGGGGGAGAAACAACTTCAAAAGAAGAGGAAGAATTTCTTTCAGAGGAGGATGAGGAAGAAGTCCTGCAAATGTTGTTGGTAGAGGAGAGAATCAAAATCCAAGTCAGCTAAGTGGCCAAAGGTTTGATAAATAAAAAATTCAATGTCATTATTGTAAGAAATTTGGTCATTATGCATATGAATGCAAGAAGAAACAATAGAACCAAGGAAGGAAAATCCCAAATCAATCGACCAACACTAGCACTCCGAAAAGTGAAATGTTAATGGAATATGCATCTCCACTTGAATGCAAATGAAATCCATTAAATTCCACATGACATATGGTACTTAGATTCATGTTGCAACAATCATATGACTAGTAATTTAAATTTGTTTTTCATTCTAGACAATTGAGTTCAAACTGATCTTACACTTGGAAACAATGTCCAAGTTTACTGTTTTGGGAAAAGGTACTGTTGGTATTCTAACCAAACAGGGGGAGAGTAAGTATATCCTTGATGTCTATCATTTCGAAGGTATGAAACATAATTTGTTGAGCATTGGATAGCTAATACAAAAATGCTACAGAGTCTCTATAGAAGATAATCACTGTGTGATTAAAGACAAGCGTCCAAGCAACCAACTAATAGAAAAAGTGCCAATGACAAGAAATCATTTGTTTCCATTGAGGATAGTTCCCGACATGAAAGGGAAGACAAATACAGGAGATGCATTCAAGTCAGAAAGTAAAGAAACAGTGGAGCCCATCGACAAGAAAGAAAATGGTAGCACTGATTTTCTTGGGCATTTAAGAAAATGGAGCATTTAAGATTTGGACATCTGAATTTTGGTGGGCTGAAGCTACTGAACACAAAGAATATGGTGAAAGGATTTCCATTTATCGGCAGACCAGAAAGAGTTTGTGAAGGATTCATTTTTGGCAGGTAGCATAGAGAGACTTTTATAGTTGGAAAGTCTTATAGAGCATGCACACCACTTGAAATTGTCCACTCTGATATTTGAGGTCCAATGCAGACATCATCCATTGGTGGCTACAACTATTTTCTAACTTTTATTGATGACTACTCAAGAAAAACATGGGTATATTTTCTTAAACATAAATCTCATGCATTTAGTTATTTTCAGCAGTTCAAGGCACTTGTGGAGAACCAGAGTGGAGACCGCATCAAGATCTTAAAGACCGAAAGAGGAGGTGAATATGTTTCGAATGAATTTCTAATTTTTTGCAGGACCCATGGAATACAAAAGAAATTCATTGCACTGTATACACCTCAGCAAAACGGTGTTGCTGAAAGAAATAACAAAACCATCATAGTGATGGCGCACATCATGTTGGCAGCCAAGCATTTTCCAAGTGAATATTGGGGTGAAGTAGTCACAACTAATTTATACATTATGAAACAGTGTCTGAAAAAGAGTGTGAAGAACAAAGTTCCCCAAGAAACATGGACATGTATGAATCATAGTGTTTCTCATTTCCAAGTTTTTGGTTGTAGCGCATATGCTCATGTTCCATATGAGCTGAGAAAGAAGCTAGACAAGAAGGGACAAAAATATATTTTTGTCGGCTATTCTGAAGATGCAAAAGGGTACAAGTTGTATGATCCTGTCGCAAGGAAAGTGATAATAAGTCGAGATGTTCAAATTGTTGAGAATGAATCATGGGATGGAACTGTCAACATAAATGTGAAGATTGTATCGAATGTCGACAATGATGACATGATGGAGGAAGTGGTTCAAACACCACATGTAAGTCAAAAGATTGCAACACTGTCGACTCCCATGACACTACGGCATGGTTCAGCACAAGGACCATCGACATAAGTGGCAGGTCAAGCTACATCAACAAGCAGACCAAGAGGAAAACCGACTCCATCAAGCATTTCATCAAGGGAAACATCGATAGAACTGGTGAAGACAAGATGTTTGTGTGAGATATATGAAGCTGGTACACCAAATTCATTCTCTCTCTTTGCATTATTTTCTCCTATATATGATACACTAACATTTGAAGAAGCTTTCGAGGAAGAAGTATGGGAACAAGCCATGGATGAAGAAATAGAATTCATTGAGAAAAACCAGATATGGTAGCTGGTCAATGTACCAAAAGATAAAGATGTAATCATCCTCAAATGGATTTACAAGACAAAGCAAGATGTTGATGGGAATGTGAAAAAGAACAAAGAAATAATGGTAGCAAGAGGGTTCACACAATATCCTGTAATAGACTTCAATGAAACGTTTTCACCTGTTGCACGCATGGATACAATAAGAACAGTCTTGGCCATTGCTGCACAAAACAAATGGCTTGTTTATCAAATGGATGTCAAGTCAGTATTTTTAAATGGCTATCTAGGAAAGGAAGTATATTTGGAACAACCACAAGGCTACGAATTTCCAAGTCAAGAGCACAAAGTGTACATGCTAAAAAAGTCACTCTATGATCTGAAGCAAACTCCTAGAGTTTTGTACAGTCAGAATGATTCCTATTTCACTGAAAATGGATTTCACAGAAGTGAAAGTGAACCGACATTGTACACCAAAGTTGATGAGCAAGTTAATATGATAATTGTCTGCTTGTATGTCGATGATTTAATATTTAATGGAGACTTTGGCATAGAAGAATTTAAAATAGTCATGGAAAGTGAATTTGAAATGACTAATCTGGGGCTTATGAAGTTTTTTCTAGCCATTGAAGTTCAGTAGTTTGAAAGTGATATTTTATATCATAGTCAAAGTATGCAAGTGAATTTTTAAAAAGATTTAACATCTCTAAATTCAAGCCAACTCTAACACCAGTAATAACAGGTTTAAAATTGAGCAAGGATGATGAAGGATCAACTATAGATCCTACGCTGTTTGAAAGGCTTGTAGGAATCCTTATGTATTTAATAGCAACAAGATCAAACATCATGTATGGAGTAACTCTGATCTCAAGATTCATGGAGTCACCAAATGACCCTCATTGGCAAGCAGCTAAAAGAATTTTGAGGTATGTAAGTTGCACAAAAGACCTTGGCATTATGTATTCAACCTCAGAAAATTTTTAACTCATTATCTACACTAACAGTAATAATGGAGGCAACATAGATGATATGAAAAGCACATCTGGGTACACATTTCATTTTGGTATAGGTGTTGTTTCATGGGCTTCAAAGAAACAACCCATAGTAACTCTGTCTTTAGCAGAAGTAGAGTATGTTGAAGTGACAAGTGATGCATGCCAAGCTATTTGGATGAGAATAATGTTAAAAGACTTGTCATAGAACCAGCAAGAATTGACCACCATCTTTTGCGACAACAATTCAGCCATAACATTATCAAAGAATCATGTGTTTCATAAGAAAACCAAGCACATCAATACAAGGTTTCATTTCATAAGAGAGTTGGTGAAGAACACATAAATTTGTATAGAATTTTACAGGTTTGAAGATCAACTTGCAGACATCTTTACAAAACCATTGGCAAGAGATACATTTTAGTATCTAGGTAGTTGTCTTGGAATGACAAGTTTTGCACAGTGAACTTTGTCATGCACAAAGAAAGTCTAAGCTCTGAAACATTTTGTAAATTTTGGTTTAAAAAAAATAAAATCCCCATCTGCTCATAATCAGGGGGGGGGTGTTGGAAATATTGATTACTCGCATATCCGTATATGATCTCAGCTAACTCTGTGAGAGTCTGTATCAGTCCAGATCTTGTCGGTTAATTTGACAAGACTGAAGAGTCCATGATTCGGCAATGTAAACCAGTTGAATTAATTTCTGAATCTAAGTTGTTAGGTAGATAGCTATTAGAACCTTTAATGGTGAGTTAATCGACTCACGAAGAAGCAATGTCAAGTTGCCTATAAATAGAAGAAGTTTGTAAATCATTTTTTAGGAACTCTAGGTGAGAAAAGAGAGAAAGAGAGAACTCTAAGCAGAGAGTGAAGTTGAAGCTCAAGCTTCTTTGTGTGTGATTCTATCAAAGAGCCGAAGCTCTGTAAAAGGATTAGTTGGTGAGCCGACAAGTTTAGATCAGTGGAAGAGCCGACAAGTTTGTATTACCTTTTGTTATTTCCGAACAAGTTATATATATGAAATATTTTATGGTTGAATGCATGTTTATTTGGCCACACATTCTTTCTAGATTTACATGTGTAAATTTTTTTTACATTTACCAGTTGAATGAAAGATCAAAGAATCCATAAATTTCTCACCCAATGAAAGTTCTATGTTTTACAGGAGAGTGGTCAACACAGGTCTTCCTAAATGTTTGGTTATATGATTTTATGATTATGTGGAATTGTTGATTGTGTCATTTTTTACTTCATATTATCGTAGGTGAAAAACATTTATAATTTCTTACGTCTTTTAGACTAAGAAATATCATTTGTAAATTCTGATTAAAACCAAACCAGTCGAGCAAGTAAGTCCAAGTAAAAAGGTCGAGTAAAACCAACAAGTTGTCCGTTAAGTTGTCTAAGTTGTGAAGTGACAAGTTGTCGAAGGTTACCAACAAGTTGTCGAAGTAAGACTTGTAGGTAAAACCCACAAGTAAGAAATTGTCGGACTTGTCTAATCGGAAGTTAGACAAGTTTCACCCGACAAGTGAAAAAAAAAAAGGTCCGCATGAACTTTTATAACTAAGCAGTAAACTCAAGTTTTATGTCTCGGCTTTGGCTAACACATGTATGAAAACAATAATAAGGGTTATTGTTTCTCTTACTAACGGGTAGCAAGGCTTTGGCTAACACATGTATGAAAACAATAATAAGGGTTATTGTTTCTCTTACTAACGGGTATTGCTACGATACTTTCTCATGCAAATTGCCAATTTGCATTATCGATAAATACCTTTTTAATATGATTTTTCTCACAGAAGGCCGCCGATCAGCGATTAGCAACGCCTCAAAGGGTTTCCATTACTCCAATTCTTACTTTTCATGAACTCTTTGAAAAGGCTATGCAATGCCTCGAAGGGTAATGAAAATAAAAAGAACCTCCAAATGCGTACACAAGAGGACAGGTATGAGAATCCTGCCCAACAGTTGCGACTCAGGGCGTTACAGGAACCCGGCGTCCACCCATTACCTTTGTGTCATATAAGCATATCAGTGATAACAATAATATCATGATATGTTCACCAGAAATGGCTTTACAAGGCAGATAAATCGGTTAGACTGCGGAATCCTGTAACACCGTGACAAACATCTGGTCTGGGACATTTGTGCTTGCTATTCAGATGGTAACTCTCCTTGCTAGATGAAACCCCTCTAGGCAGAGCCAATAAAAAAAACCCCTCCTGTGATTGAATGACCATAACATAAGAGTCATGGACTTTATTTTTGGGTAGGTTTTAACTCATACATTGTGTTCAAAATTAAAACCCTATTTTTCTTGGTCTCTAACTTCGGGGATCAATAACGGGCCTGTTAGGAAAGTTTTAATGGAAAGGTTGGATGTCAACCATGTAATGGTCTGCTGTGTGCAGAAACTGTGGTATTAAATCTTGCTTTAATTTTAGCTTCCTAACGTTCACTATACTTTCTTATTTATAGCTTTCAATATTCATTCCTTTTTGTGGTATTTAATGTTGTACTACTATTGTGAGTGGATTTGAATGGTTGAATTAATTCAATGATTCATATTGGCCATATGACAACATTAAATATTACACTATAAATGGATATTGTTAAACGCTCCTACCTATAACCCCCAAATAAAGTCACTATGACCAACCCCGGTTCATATCAATAAGATAAAGTCATTATGACAAACCCCTGTTCATCCCAATGGCAAACATAGGGGCTCTACGTTTATAAACATGTAGTGTAGCCATTTTAATTGGTTAACAAATTATAAAATAACAATTTTTATTTTTTCCCAAGTAGATATATAGATAAAGTGAAAAGATTGTTAATTTAACAAATTATTATTTTTCTGTATACAATGCATTAGAAAACCGTATTAATGGATTTGGAAAATTATTTGTTTATTTCTCAAAATCATATGCACAAGAGGAAGGTGATCTAGAGAAGTGTGGAACACACTCACACATGTGGAAATAGTAAATATTAAATTTATTTTGTTAATGAAAGACCCAAGAGCTTGGCTTGGGAAAAAGTACCATCACCTATATACTAGGTCAACTAAGTAATCCACCATATATGAGAATAGGAGAATGTATATATATTCTATGTTTTGTACTTTCTAGTTGTAAATTTTTGGGTACAATCATAATTTTGAAGGCTTTAAATTGTTTTTTGAATGCATAAATGAATGTAGCACCCTCAACTGAACTAGGTTGCTAGCACATAAAAATCAAATAATAGCAAAGCCCTTTTTAATTTTTCATAACAACTTTAAGAAGTAAAAACATGGCCATTAGAAAACCCCTTTTAATTTATGAGAACACCTTTAAGAAATTATTAACACTTAAAACGTAGAAAAAACCTTTGTTGATGAGTTCCCACTATATAAAATGCACTGTGTTAAATACTTTTATCAAATCTAGGAAATATTAATTTAGCCATCCAACCACTAAGAAAATGGATGATTACACAATCCTCAAAATTTTTTACCATTAGCACATGCATACACCATCCAACATCTCCTAGCAAACCATCATACCATTAACATAACCACAAATATATAAAAATATATCACCATGTGATCCTACAAGATTGGTCCTTGTGAAAATATAACAAACGTAATCCTCACAATATCAAGGGATATTAGTCGATGGAAGACATGCACTCATGAGATATATTTATTAGTTGATGATTGACCCCAATTGAATGTTGGCTAAGTGTTCTTCCATTCGGTGTTCGATGTCTCATGCAATATCAAGGGATAACGATCACTGATGAATATGCATACATGGGACATATTTCTCAGTTGATGTTTGAGCTCATCCATTTGGTGTTATATATCTCTTTCCTATATGGTGAACACACTTCATGATGGCCACATGGAGCTTGATTCAATTTGTGGGAAAACTAACTATATGTGACATAGAGTATTGTACATTATCGAGGAGGGACTCGAGCGCTAGATAACACATGGCATATTGGGTTCATATTTAAAGTATTGAGGATGACTCTGTAATACCTATGGCTTTGACAATGTTCTTGCACAATAGAGTAGTTTTTTTATATGGATTTTGTTGAGGCTCAAGATGGAGTCATTTGGGATTGACTTATGTAGATACATCACCTTGGAATCATTATTGTGAATGACATCATCATTGGATCACAACACTTGCACTCTATATTTGAAGTTCTCACTTTTGTAAGACATAATGACACATAGATTGGTTTTAAGGGCTTGTTCCCACATAGTATTGTGTGTATTCTTTAGCTCTCTTATAAATAAAGGAAAGATAGAGTATTTCATTAATATGAATTTGGTGCCCAGTCTTCTTCACTCTAGAGTAGAGATATGAACAAGAAGAGGAGAGAACTTGACATCTCTCTCTCTCTGGGTATTTACTTGTACTTTTTTTCTCTGTGTAATGTCCATTTTTGGAGTTTTAGAGAAAATTACAAATTGTTCGAGCTTAACTAGTCATGACTCTAGAGGGTTCCAACTTTCACCAAATGGTCCCAAATTTGAAAGGTAAGGGTATCACTAGTACAAGTGATCAATTTTGCCACGGCAAAACGTGGCAATATCCACGGAAAAGCGTGGATATTGCCACATCTAAGTGTTTTTTTTGGCGTGGTAACTTTTTCGTCGCAATAGAGACAACCCCTAATTTGCGTCGCAAGAGCGACAATGTTCTATATTTCGTTCGATGTCTAAGCCGTTTCTATATCCATGCCTAGCCGTCTCTGTTTCCACGCCTTGTCGTCGCTATAACCATGCCTTTCCGTCGCTATAGCCACGCTCTGTATAAGGTTTTTAAAAAAATGCAAATCCAAGACGTCGCTATAGCCACGCCTTTCTGTCGCTATAGCCACGCATGTCCATCGCTATAGCCACGTCTTTCCGTCGTTGTATCCACGGTTGGTGAAATTTAAAAAAAATATATATATTTGCAGCCGTCGCTTAAGCGACGGTATTTGAAATTTAAAAAAAAAAATTACATGGATTTTCTGCAAAGCCATATTTGAAGGTCAAATCTACAGTGAGATGCTCTTAGATTTGAAAACATAACAACGCTAGAAATCTGAGAAATCTTAAGAACATATGCTAGCTTTAAG
>LPNX010753928.1:4332-96662 GCA_001517045.1 Pseudotsuga menziesii
ATATTTCTTCGGTTTGAGAAGAACTAGATCGGGGTAGACACACCACCGGATCTAAAACATAAGCCAAGAAGAACAACTCTAATAAAATTTATTAAAATTTACCAAGAGACACTGCAAAACATCCTACAAACATTGGTCCATTTTACTACTGTTTATTTTGGCCTTGCTGTTCAAGGTTCTACTACAATACAACACTACAAGCACTTTCATTTTATTTTACCGCAAGCACTCTAACACTTCACTTTCAGTTTCATTTACTTTCTGTTCTGTAACTGCTCATGTGGTAAATGCTTAACATTTGTTAAAGTGCTTCAAGTAAATCAAACTTAAAAGTCTTTCTTTCCTTTATTTACTGTTGATCAATAATTGCCATCTAAAGTTTTCTTCTGCATTCTTGGTTCATAACTTGTAAATCTTGTTCATTGGTTAATATTGATAAATTTAGATCAATTGTACATTGTTTAGATATCTGGTTCATAATTGTATCACTGGTTTATTTATTCATATCATTGTTAGACAACTTAGTCTGTGGTTAAATTACTTAGATTTGCATCCATTAAAGGTTTCATTTTCTGACTCCATTCTTTAGGCACTGGTTTTCAAATAAAAAGACTGACTGTCATTTAAGTCCTGCATATTGCATTAGTTTGACTGTCATCTCCTAGAACCTTAGCCTCAACCTTAATAAAAGATCCCTTTAATTAATCTGTAATTAATTAATAAATCTGGAACTTAGTTTTCCCATAGGGACTACCCCCCTTGGCTCTGTTGGGATCTTGCCTAAACGGAGGAGCTGTAGACTGTGGTGACAGTGGTCCCCAGCTCTCGCTTGCCCCAAGGACACACATAGCAGGTTGTGAGTTTCTTGCGTCTTAAAGTGTGAATTAGGCGGCAACAAGCTCCAAGGGAACCGGGGCGTGCCAAAATGCACATTTGTCAAAACTATCCCAATGATGTTTTCCGAGTACACAACTAGAACAAACACCATCCTTGCAAGATACCATCGGAAGACTAGTCACCATATTGTCTTTACATAGTTGTTGCAATGAGCGATAACTTAAGTGACCAAATCGCTCATGCCAAAGTTTGCTCAAGTTATCACTATGAGCAACAAAAAATTAAGGAAAATGTGATGACCCAAAGTTGTTAAATTTGCACAACCTGGTAATATCATCAACAGTTCCAGTAGCAAGGACATTTTGAGGATTTTTAAAATCCTTGATTACAACTTGGTGAGGTGTAAACATCATAGTTTTACCTTCACCTAAATGAGTAATTTGATAGACTGATAACAAATTGCAGGAAATTTTTGGAACACATAGTACATCATTGAATTGACCATTTTCTATTGGAACTGTTCCAGATCCTACAACACTTAGAAATCTATCACCACCAACAAATATTTGCTTGGTGTTACATTCATGCATAGTAGAAAATATGGTTTGATCTTTAGCCATATGATAAGATGCTCCAAAATCAATGAGCCATTCAATTGAAGTAGAAGGAGAAGATGTAGTATAAGAGTAACCAGAAGTACAAAGTGCATGTCTATGAGAGATAGATTCTGAAGACAAATCTAGGCTAATGTGGTACTTCTTCATTGTTGATTCCAAGGCTGCCATCTTCTTGAAACACTTAGATTCATCATGATTATCTTTCCCACAAAAATTGCAATGACGGTCAGTCTTGGTTCCTTTTGGCTTGGATCCTTTGTCATTTTTTAAAGAAGGAGTTGACTGAGAGGGTTTGGGACCCTTGTTGTTTGGCTTATTATTGCGAAAATTCTATTTCCTGGGAGGCTTGAAATTTTCTTTCTATTGGGACAATAAGGATTTCCCAGATGTATCTGCATTGTTAATTATCCCAAGATGAATGAGCATATCTTGCTCTCTAATTAAGGAATCACAAAAGGATTCAAGACTAGGCTCTTGATAGCTAGCTGCGGTCAAGGATTCTTTCATGGAGTAGAATGTAGATACAAAAACATAATATGCAGGCCCAAGTTTGGAAAGAATATGATAAATACATTGTTTGTTTTCTTTCTTAATCTTGCATTCTACACATAAGAGTCTAAGAGTTTTATACTTAGATAAATAGTCTTGAATGCATGAAAAATCATTTGGATTCAAGGAAATCAACTCATTCTCAAGTTGATGACCCCGAATTTCATTGTGTTTACCGAACACAAATTCCAACTTTTCCCAAGCTATATCAAGTTCATCAATTCCAGATATGTGGAATCGCAAATCAGTAGAGATTGACATCTCAATCAGTCCACGAGCTTTGTCACATTTATTTGCCCATTTAATTTTCTTATTGTCATCAGTGGGTTCTGTTTCTTTCCCTGAGGTTATCCTGAAAAGTCCCCTACTTCGCAAAACATTCTCCATACAAGATTTCCATGAGAAATAGTTAGAACTTGTAAGTATAATATCTCAAGGAGCGGCCATATTGTAAAATAATAGCTGAAATAATAGAAACCAACTATCTAGATGCAAAGATCTTGAAAAAATATGTGGTTTAAAAAAAAACAGAACTGAAAACTGATTCTGGATGATGAAGTTATGTTTGATCAAATAAAATGTTGAAGATGTCCCCAATAGTGACGTGGCATATATTAACTTGACCAACTAAAAAAAAGAACCCCCCTCTTTCCAAGATCAACCTTTGACAATCACTTTACAATAAAGTTGTTTTTAAGTGAATCACTTTTGTAGAATAAGTGATTTCCACTTTTACAATAATGTTACTTTAAATAGTGCGACAACAAATTAAAAGACTTAAGTGACTCACTTTTTATTTTATTTTATTTAAGTGAAATGCACTTTTACAATAAAGTAATTGGAAAAAATAGAAATTGCATGCACTAAAAAATAACTTAATAAGAGTTGAACTCAACACCTATTAAGGAATAAAACAACTTTGGACCAAGTGAGTTAAGTTTAAAAGATACGTAAAAGAATGGAAAGGGGAAGGGTTTTTTCTTTACTCTTCTCTCTCGTCCTCCGTGCTTGCCTTTTTTTCCTGCAAATCACAAAAAAAATGAAAAACAAAAACAATTTTTTTTTTACCACACAATGGGGTTAAATATTGGTTAGCTTACTCGAAAAGTCTACATTTTCAAGTTTTCTCGTTGTTTCTGCTTTGCTGTGATCACACAAGGTGCACGACAAAGAGCATACGTAGCCAAGAAGACAAGAAAAAAAACATTCCATTTCTGTTTCTGATTCGCCGCGATCGTATAAGGTGCATGACAAAGAGCATACATAGCCAGGGAAGGTAAAACTGATAAAATATAAGATATTTAAAAAAAATTAAACAAATCTGTCACTATAACATTATACCTTCAGGTTTGCCGAACTGGGTGTTTCTGGATCAAACGGAAACGATTTTCAGTGAAATGAAAACAATTTCCCAATGGAAACGGTGCTCCAGACGCAATGGAATAGCTCCCACATGCCACAAATGCACAGAAACTCCAGAACCAGAAACCCTTTCAAAGTTTCAGCAACACTGGTTCTAAATCTTGGTCAAAACCGAAAGCGGCTCTTCATAAACGCTCTGATATCATGTTTGGGTACATAGGGTACTCCCAAAAGATCGAGCACCTTGAGCACCCGCTTCACACAAATAGATCATAGATCAACACATCGATGTTTGCCACATGGTTAAAACCCTCGAGAGGGAAACTGTCCACAACCCCAACCAAATAGCTACTTGGAGCAATTTATTATGCAAAAGAAAGAAAGTTACATGAGCTTCTCATAATCGATCAATTAGCCAAGGACCCTCCATGCTCTTTAAATAGAGATCATGGACCAATCGGGTGTTAACCCACGGATCAATGGTAGGTATGATCTAAAAGAAGTTGAACTGTCGGATCACTTTATGTTTAGAGCATATCGTGACCGTCAGATTAGAATATTTACAAATGCATACTAATGCATACTAAAGAAACACACTTTACCTAACGGATATATTACACAAGTTGATCTTAACTAACTCTTAAGTGTCTAAATATCCTAACAAGTATGACATCACAAAGTGCTGAGCAAATGACAGAGAGAGTTTGTGGATTTGCTAATGAATAAAATGAGGCACTGATGATATGATTAACATAATGATGATGATGTGTTTAGCTGCTGACAATGATGACAAGTAATGGGTGAGATGTAATGTGATAAGAATTTGTATGCAACTACAAGCTGGGCCTTGTAACTATTTTCTTAGTAGGATCTAAGAAAATACCAAGCAGAGTCGTGGATAGAAGTAGGTGGTTTTGATTCAGTAGGTGCTGATTTACTTCACGGTCGCAACCATTGAAATACAAAAATATTACAAACATTATATCTTGTGACTCTTATGCAATGTGTTGATGATTATGTTCTTTATTTGATGAATGAATTAATTATTGATGCATAATCTATTGATGAATATGATGTTGAATTGAATGTGAAATGATGACGTAAGTTTTAGAGCTTGAAGAAGTGAAAATTGAAGTAAGTTCAAGCTAACCGATTCACCCCCCCCCCCTCTTGATAATCCATTGTGTCTAACAAGGTATTGGTCCTTTATTTATAGTCACAATATATAGCTTGAGGATGATGATAGGGTTTCCTTTTTGGTTTTTTGGATTTTGCCTTGTTTTCTCCCCTTTTCACTTTGGATCCTTCTTGTCATAAGGATTATGCAAATTTTCCTTTTTTCGTTGAGTGTGAAAGTTCCAAAAACAAGTAAGGGCAAAAGGTTGTTAACTTAATTTTTGGATTTTTCCTTGTTTTTTCCCTTTTTCACTTTGGATCCTTCTTGTCATAAGGATTATGAAAATTTTCCTTTTTTCGTTGAGTGTGACAAATGAGAAAGTTCCAAAAACAGTAAGGGGAAAAGGTTGTTAACTTAATTTTTAGGTAATTTACCAAGGATTAAAGGGTGGAAATGAAGTGTGGTCATAATGCATGTGTATGATGGAGCTAGTGACTACATAGGTGGAAACAATGTAGGTATTAACATATTTCCCCTTGATATGTGAGGTCAGGAGCTCATCGTATGGTCGACATACATCATAGGTTTTTTTTTCAATGTGTAAGTGGCATGGAGAATCAAGACTGTGTCGGAGGTAGCTCGCCCTTCCATGGAACTACATGGTCTCTTAGAAGGAGGTTCATATAATCTCAAATATATGGATGAGGCGAGCATTCCCATGCTCGTATTAATGTCTCAAAATATATAAAGAGTGGAACGAGGCCCAAAGGGAACATGGTTAATGCATGGATAATTGCTCTAAATATCATGAAGTGTCCAAGATGGACTCAAGTCTTGAATGCAATCATGGTCCTACCACAATTGATACAAAGAACTGATACTGGAGCAATGGCCTTCTCAAGGAATGTTGAATCACAATAATCGATGCATTGTTGGATATAAGGAGGTCCAACATCTGTAATGACTCAAAACAATAGAGAGTCTGAATTTGACAGGTACAATGAATTGAAATTGAACTAGATACACAAGGAAGCATGTAATTAGAGGGCTTCCAAACACTGTTGCCAACGCAACCCGTATATCATGGGAAACATAATGTTGTGGGGTAGACTCACCAATGGAATAGAGTTAAGGGACATATTGAGTCTTTGACCAAATAATGAAAGAACCACCAACCCATACAGATCTAATTGGTGCGATAATGTAGTTGGTGTTGAGCACATGAGAATCAACTGTTCCAAAGGGAACTTAGGTATTCCTTCATGTGGTCCAAGGGACTCATAAATGAGGGTTATGAGGCCAAGGTACAGGGTACCTCTAGGTATATCCTTTGGAATAAATGTGATGATGTTGATAGAGGGAGTGTTTATTTTTTTGAGCAACACTGAGAACCATTCTCTTAGGAGAATGGAGACACCGAGTCCAGGACTAGGGTGTGGTCTCAACCTAGCGTTGAGTGACCATTCTATTGAATTGGGATATCCGGTCCAAGACCCCGATATGGAACCATTCCAGCACTGGGGGACTCAACCTTAAGTTGAGTGATCATTCTATTGAATGATGACATCTGGTCTGGGACCAGGATGTGGAGCCAGTCTAGCACTGGGGACTCAACCTAGAGCTGAGTGGCCATTCTTTTGAATGGATGCACCTGGTCAATTACCAGGAATTTACCTAGTATGAGACTAAGGACTCAATCCGGGGCTAAGGGACATTCTCCAGGAGAATGGAGGGGCTTGGTCTGTTACCAAGTATTTGACCTAGAGTCAAATTATGCAACCTATCACTGAGGCACCTAGTCTATTACCAGGAAGACACTATAAGCCCTAGACTGTGTCTAGGCATGTGTGACACTCTAACCCTCAATCAATGGGATTTGTGACCTTCTCCAAGGCTTATATACCCTTGGTTAAGACACCTTAGTACCCGATCTTGGCGTCACACAGATTGTGAGATAAAAGCATTAGTAATTCTCTATGTTTATGATGATGTACTTTGAGTGGTGATGAAAGACCACCTTGACCACTTATATTGACCATAGGGAACTTGAAGAAGGTTAAAGCAAAAGTCAAAAATACATAAGGACCCTTAGTACCACTAAGGCGTAAAAGTGAAAGTGCGAAAAGACCTTCAGTACCACTAAAGGCAAAAGTCAAAATTAGAAAAGAATAAAATAATAATATTTTGTTCTTTCTAATTTTGGTCCACTTACAAGTTACTCAAAGGATATAGAAGAAGATTAATCCATTTCATTATTATACACTCTTGCTCTTACACTCTTGCTCTCACAGGTGAAGCTACTCCAACTGAAGATTTCATAGGTTTTTGAAGAGAAGGTTGTTTTTGTGATTTTGCCATAGCATGGATGAGTCTAGCTAGGGAACCCACTTGTTTTCTAGTTTTACCCTACATCTAGGGTTCATCCTCTCTCAACTCATGCCAACTAAAAAAGGGTTAGGGTTTTACCCTAACATCTCCCTTCTCCACGAACAACAACAAGATCACTCAGGAGTAGCTGGGGTTCACATCGGGGCAGCCCCTATCGCCCTCGGTAGCATCTTTGGTAGCCCCAATATTCCAAGAGCTGCCACTTCTGTTCCACAGGAAGCCCTGCCACCCCTTTGAGCACCTACAACAGGGCTCGAGAGTCACTCCAGGAACCTACAATAGGGCTTGGGAGTTCCCACAATAGCCTGGCCAATTAACCAAAGCCTCGGGCAGGATACTAACAGGCCCAGAAGGTCTCAGGAAGACAAAAGACAAGCCTGGAAGACCTCCAGGACAGGGTACCCACCCTCGACTTAGTAGTAGAGGAAACCGATAGGGTTTGGGCAGTAATAGACCTGCCCAACAGGTTCCGAGCATGTAAGATCTGCCCTTTTGGGGAGCAAAAAAAGACACAAAATAAATAGAGCAGTAGGGCACGTACAGACAGGGCAACATTTGATAGGGTAGGAAAATTTGGGCATGCAAAACATAAATCTGGGTGACCTGCTAATTCTGGGCAGGAGAGAGAAAATTAGGGCAGCAAGACCTAATTTGTTAAAAATCCCTAATTGGGTATTTTGCTGTGTAATTCAATTATCTTATGTAATTGTGGATATGTGATACAAACCAAGTTAGGGTTTGTGGAATTTTTGGAAAAACTCAGTCATCTCATTTACGAGATGAATTACTAAGCTTTTGGGGTTTTTGTTCTTTAAAGGTTTCCCCAATGAAAAATTCTATGTTCTATTGAAATATTGTAACTTCAAAGAATATTCTATATATATTTTAGTGGTCCCCAATGCTCCTATTAGGAGAATCACTTGTATTTCTTTATACCCCGATGTTTCAAATTGGGAGAATTAATAAGAATCATGAGGAAGTCCCCTCTATTCTAAGTCGGGTCATTAGTACCCCAATTTTGGTTACTCAAGCCTACAAAAATAAATTAGGATTACTTGAGCCTACATAACTGAATTAAATATTAAGTGAACGAAAGAATATAAATAGAGGTGAGGTGCTTCTCATTTGAACACACTCACACTCACTTGTGTAGCGCATGAGAGAGAGAGAGAGAGAGAGAGAGAAAGAGCTGTAGCTAGAGAAGGAGAAGGATCAGTCTTTTGGGTTTTACCTTTTATCTTTTGGGGCATCTATATTGACGAATATTTTGCTGTGTCTTTCCCATTAGGGTTTTCCCAGGATAAATCTTTGTGTTATTTTTTGTGTGGTTGTGCTTGTTTATCTTTCAGTGATCTTTTGGCTTATGGTTATGCTGTTAAGATGGTAAATGTTTTAAGATATGATATAACCATTAAAAATTCAACATGGTATCAGAGCCACCCTATAAGAATTCATTGTGCAGTCGAAACAATGCTACAGCTACAACTATTGAAGATTAGGGTTTCATGCTTGAAAATGCTAAAATACTAAAACTAGTAGTTTTGGTAGATTTTCTATATTGTGAGATTGGAGAAGGATCATGATCCAAAAATTTCATAGTTTGAAGATAGAATCCTGATGTACACTTTGCAAAAGTTTCAGTCTCATATTCACTATATTCTAGGAGATATTATTCCTCCAAATTAGGGTTCCAGCCTCTCTTAGGATTTAGCCTTAAACAGGTGACCTAGGGAGAATTCTTATATCTCGGGATACGAAGGTCCAAATGAAATTTCGCAAGATGTTCCAGAAAGGGAACGGCCTAGAATTTATGTGGTAACAATTTTATATGTTGAAGATGAAACAGTGACACGTGGTAGTCTGTACAAGTTCTCTCTTTTGAACAGTCCTGAAATGAGACACCTTGGGAAAACGTGCATAAGTTCCAATTGGTAAAACCAATTCTACTCTAACCTGTAGTGTTGGAAAGAGGACATGCGAGGATACCTCAGTTCAAAATTTCAGACACATAGGACCTTAAAGGGTTATTGAGGTGGCCAGGGATGTGACATTCTCCCTCAACACCAAATTCATCAAGTCAATATTTTTTTTTAAACACTTCTTCCTCGTTAGCTTTGCTTCCCTTGCCAACCATTGGAATATTTGAAACGAGTCTTCCTTTAGTATCACTAGGGTTGGGTGATATGCTTGAGAAACCATTGTTGAATTCTACCTAAAATGCTTGAAAGGCACACAATATCTTGGACTCTTACTGCACACTCTAGTAAGCATTGTAAGGGTTGGGTTTCATGAGGGAGGTATGGATTAGTGAAGGAAAATGCATTCCTTGTATAGTGTGGGGTAGTTAGAAGGAGTGTCATGGCTATCACGGTTTAGAGAGATTCTTGTAAAAGCTTTGGATGAGCATTTGGATAAGTAATGAAAGCAAATGGGTTTTGGGTTGGTAGAGGAAAGCATGAAGGTGTCCTTCACCTTGGTGGCCTCATAACCCAGCTTTGGGGTGGTATTAGTGATTGATACCTACAGTTACGTGGAACGTTTCTCCTACACATATAGTCTCTTGGACTAATTTCCAATAAATATAAGTATTAATTATATATTGTGTTTATGCAATGGTTTATCTTTCCTTCTATTATGAGCATGCATAATTATACATGTTTTGTGTGTATGAATCTTGTTATTCCATTGTCTTTATGTTCATGCACATATATGTATATGCATTTGTAATTCTTGTGGTTGTGGAAGCTAAGCTAGCTCGAGGAAAGGTTATTGGCTTTGAGAGGCTAGGTTGTAGGAGGGTTTTACAAGTTTAAATATTGAATTTGAGCCACCCCCCTGGACCATGAAGGGTTATTGAGGTGGTTGGGGACGTGACATTCACCCACAACATGAAATTCAGTAGATCCTTCTTTTTCTTTACACACTTCTGCCTCTTTTGAGCATTGCTTTCCTCACCAATCAGTGCAACCTTTGAAATGAATCTTCCTTTAGTCTCAACAAGGTCAAGATTAGAAATGCAAATAAAATTATATACAATGTTTTTTCTTAGTGAGCTTCCACACAATGACCCATAGTTTAAAATTTGAGCCAATGAAACCATCGTCTAAGCCACTAAATTCCTCATCACTCATCTTGTTTGGCAGACCTATACACAAACCATACCAAGAGTCAATGTGGGACAATCCTCAACAAACTCTAGTGAAGGAATTACCTATAACAATGAAACTAACAACTACAAAAACATTAGAGAAATAAACGTTAATTGGTCCACTTCACCAAGAGTTAATTCCCCAAACCCTAATACATCTCAAGGGAACTTTTCCATGTTATGGAGAGAAAATTCCTATGGCTTGGGGGTACCACAACAGACAACTAGACACTAGAAATCAATCTTTCCTCAATATGCAAGAGAAACCAAACATCTAACACTAAGGGATACGGAATCATACCTTGTTTCGGACGGTTGAAGTAGATCCCCGTTGATCTTTTCCAATTCACGCTTGTGTTAGCAATTTTCTCTCAACAACAACAAACATGTGTTATACCTACTCTAGCATATATATTCAACAATGTATAAGCAATTAAATACATCCATGGATTCAACATTCATATTCAAATGCACAAAATTGGATAAGAAATGATATTTCTATTAATAAAATCAAAGATTACAATAGTGACAACCTCTGTCGGCACGTCTATGAAGCGGAGAAACCGAGTCCTCCACTTGGGCCTCCACCACCTCATTCCTCCATCTCTCGATAGCAATCTCACAAAGAAAAGGAAATCTTGGGAAGAACACAAAGTGCTCCAAAGGGACAAAGGGATGCAGACTCAAGTACAAGTAAATTGAGGCAACAATGGACTATAGTTTCTTTGCTCTTCAATTCCTCCTCTTCAATGTATCCAAGGGGTTCCTTATATAGCACTCCAAAGGGGTAATGGAGGGTTGAATCTGAGCGATCTCAAGGCATATGGAAGGCTAAGAGTCAGGATCTTCAGACTCATATTAGGAAAACTCCAAAAGTATTTGGATTTATGCACACATCCTGGTGTACGTGAGTTTGAGGTCAAAAGTCGCGTGTACATGGGAATATGGGTTTAAAAGTCGCATACAACATTAAACATGTGTTTTTAAGGGATGATATTGGAACATCAAAGTGTAATGCAAGTCCATGGGGTCAAAATATTCTACCGAGGGACATAGAAGGCCATAAATATGTGATCAACTGTGTGTGGGAAAAATCAGCTACAACAGATGCCCCCTAATGTGTGAGGTCAGAGGGTAACATGATGGCCGAAAGACATTATAAAATCCATCCCAAAAGTGGAGTGATGAAGACCTAAATAGAAGACCGAATCACTCATCAGCATGGTATAATAATCAATCTTTGCATGTGACTACAAATACATATAGAAGCCCCGGATACATAAGAGTACAATGGCCATGAATAGGCATGATATACAAAATGTGACATGTGTGGTCATCACCACGTACAGTATACAATAGATCATAATATTTATGATGAATGAAGATGTACAATGGATAAAGATCTCCATAATGGCTAAAGATATCTGACAGACACTGGCATCAAATCACGAGAGCTAAGATCTCATGAGCACTAGCATGATTAAGGAGGTAGAATATATGGAATGCCACCAAGGTGGAAGGTTTTCTACACAAACCACTATGAGTACATGTCCTACTATGCGAATAGATGTGTCAAGGTCAAACATAGTAGTCCATCGTCTAATTACCGGTCGTGGACGTATATCGTTAACAGACGTGAGATCACCCACCGATAATGAAAATGGAAATCAAGGTACATAGTGCAATCTATCAAGTGTGAATAAATGTGATAGATGTGTTGAGGTTGAACACTTGGAAGAATCCATCGATCAGGGGACATTGATGTATTCCCAAAACTCTCAATGAAGAGAAAACCTACCACTAATGACTGTAAGTCTCAAGGCACTCAAATGACTCTAGACTCCTATTCCAAAATAAATGATCTAAAGTCGATGGAATGGAATTCGCTGGAAGGAGGTCATTAAGGCATCCCCCATCAACCAACATGAGGTACTCAACAACGCTATATAATGTGGAAGAACTCGAACAAGATGTGCACGAACCAGTAACAGTATTGGGAATGGCTGACATGTGAAGTCAAGATAACTGAGGAATGGCCGACTCAGGTTTCAACTTCCTTCGAACACGAGCATAAGGTGAATGGTGAATGAAGCTAGGCAGCATGGACTCAATATGAAAACTGGGACATCTATGTGACACAGGAGGCATCGACAAAGGCTCTATAGGGACTGGAAGCTTAACCAGTTGGTGGAGATAAACTCAAAGTAACGAGTACAACTCCTAAAGTCAAATTAATAACCCAACTAGTGGATGTGATATACAGTGCTCTATTCGACGGCAACATGACTCAACTGCTGCCAAAGATAACATCTTTTCTTGACCAGCTTTTTATGTTTTTTTATTTTCTTGGAATTTTTTAGATATTTTCAAAATCTTGAAAAAAGAATAAAAATGCTTTATAGTAAAAAACTAGGAGGAAACAAGTGTCAGGGGACAACCAAACTAGTTCCAAGCATTGGAACATGCCTTTGCTCAATGCAAGGAGGTATGTGGAGGATAACGACACTTGGGGGAAAGTCTCCTCCCGGTTAAAATGGATGATCAGGCTGCAAAAGATATGTAAAAGGCTCTACTTGGCTAGACATGAGACAAGCTCGGGCTACATGGCTAATAACTTTGAAGCCGGAAGCCGGCATAAGGCTCGATAAGACAAGAAAAACTCATGAAAATACAATTACAACTTGATATATACGAAGGATTCACGGGGGAATGGCCAGCATAAAGTTCAAGAGGAGTATGAAGCTCTTGCTCAAGACATGGCGAGACTAAAAGAGACTCCCACAACCTACAGGAGAAATGTCAGCATGGGTACCAAATGCAATATAGGATCTAACTAGGGCACCCATGTATAGGAAAGCTCTACCACTCACATAATGTCACTTCTAACAGCCGCATGAACTTTCTGTGACAAGATGGAATGGGTTTGTACCTAAGGTTAAAATTAAACAGCCATAAGGTTATGCAAAATGCAAGTGGAGGTGAAATCCTAACCTATATGTCAGTTTAGACATGATACCTGAAATAGACACAAATAGGTCAAAGACACAGTCAAACCGCACTCAAAATGGGCTCCTACAACATCATATTAGTCCAAATGGTCCAAAATGGTCAGAAACAGTAAAAAACTATAGGAAGTGGGTAAAAATTTCAAAACAAATTCTATAAAATAGTGAAAAAATAAATATTTTCATACCATTTTGAAAATCCACCCACCATAGTGCTTTTGTATCTAGAACTTCAGAAGCTGATTTCAGGAGCATTGTCGGCGAAATCACTCCACGTTTGGTCTAGGTAATTACTCATGTCCTCATCTTTCATTTTCATGCATAAATGTTTAATTTTGATGGTCAATTTTTTTACTTAAGCCATCCCAAAGTATGTGTTTCGACCCAAGCAAAAATCAGGTCTTTTTTCACGTATAGGGTTGGGTATACCCGGAAATGACCACGATAACCACGTACATACGCGGTTGTTTTGCAAAAAGTCATGTACAACGCTGCAAACAAGGTTTTCAAGGGAAAATACTCATGAAACTTAGCAATGTTTGTGCAAGATGGTGCTAGAATGGAGAGAGAGAGAACATGGTGATGTTGAGGATGCTGTGCAGGCTGATCTCATGGCTCAACAAGCATTACGGGCTTGTGGGTTATACAAGTTTTGGCACCTTTCATGCTTGTTAGCAAAGCCAAGTCTACTCCAGTTGCTAGTGGATTACTGGGATCCAGACTCTGAGACCTTTTAGTTGGATGGCATGTCACTTAGACTTGAGGTTGAGGACATATATTTTATCACAGGTTTGTCCTGGTGAGGGGAGGTGGTGAACCTCTGATCCCGTGGGCCAGCAGGCGGGTTGATTGTAGAGGAGTACATAGTTGTGTATCGCTTCCCTGGTATAGAGAAGTTTGGGAGTAAAATCCCAACAAACTCAGTCCAGAACCTGGGGCTGAAAGCCATACTATTGGCATTGAGTAGAATCACAGGTTTAGCATCACTCTACCAGGCCTCAAGGCCACTGATTTTCTATGTCACGGAGTGCATGCGATCTACAATATATGACTGGAGTACCTCGCTATTGAGCAACATGAAGCATCAGCTTAGTGACTGCAAGATGGGAAGGGTACATAACTTTGGGTTCGGCAACATACTGAGTGCATTCTTTTTCGAGCAGGTGTCGAGGCTAAGCCCTAGAGTTGACATTGTTCCACATGGAGTTAGGGATCCGACTCAGCTACGCTGGGCCAATGTCATGCGGAGACTAGGAGGGGGAAGGGTGTCTAACCCCTATCTAGCAGAATTATTTTCATGGTGGCGAAAGCATATCATCGCCATAGATGACTATCCCTATGTAGGGATCGACTTCCGTGGAGACCCAGACATGCCCCTACCACCAAGAGTGACATATGGAGACATAGGTAATGAATTTCAACTCACTTTTATTTTTTGAATCATTTAATTTTTTTTGTGTTTTTTTATATATTAAATCAAAAGACATTGTTATCTCTAGGATTTTTCACCTGTCTATTTTTAAATTTTTGATTATGCTTTGTTTTTATTGTTTTTATTTTTGCTTTGTTTTATATTTTATGATTGATTGATTTCCATTAGGGTTCCTTTTGTTACCTAAAATCATTAAAATATTCATTCATTAGTCATGAGCCCCTGTATCTGCAAAAAAGTATATGTTATATGATGAATTCTTATACCTAGCAGCACATGGCTAGATTGCCTTCTATTGATCCTAACACCAGGACTATATTTATCTGTGGGTATCCAAATGTGGGCCTCAGTTTTAAGGAAGAAGATGAGCGGTTAAAGAAAATTCGACCAAATGTCCTAGTGGGAAATCTCTATTCACCTTGGTGGGAACTCTTCTGGAATGCATTCTGGCATCCCTTCAATATCATTCTCTTTGTCTTGGCTGCATTTTGTTTTGTGGCAGATGACAGAGCCAATGGAAGAATTATGGTTGTTATGGTCATCATGAGTGTTAGTCTTAGGTTTTACCAGTAGTTCAAAGGCAGCTTTGAAGCTATCTGAGCTAGTCAGAGCTTCAACCTTATGTGCTCGATGTGGTGAAAAAGGCAGAGACTTTAATGTTGGAGAAAGGAGAAAATAAGGAGTATCTCCCTATTGAAGGTTTGGATGCCTTTAATAAGGCAACTGTGGAGTTGTTGCTGGGAGCTGACAATGAGGCAACCAAGCAAGGATGGGTGGCAACTGTCCAAGGCCTTTCAGGAACTGGTTCTCTTCGCCTTGCTGCTGCCCTTATTCAAAGATATTTTCCTGGATCACAAGTCTTGATTTCTTCTCCAACTTGGGGGAATCACAAGAACATTTTCAATGATGCTGGGGTTTCATGGTCAGAATATTGATACTATGACCCTAAAACTGTAGGACTAGACTTTGAAGGGATGATTGCAGACATTAAAGCTACACCAAGTGGTTCTTTTGTGTTGCTTCATGGTTGTGCTCACAATCCTACTGGAATCAATCCAAATCCTGAGCAGTGGGAGAAGATCGCTGATGTCATTCAAGAAAAGAATCTTACTGCTTTCTTTGATGTTGCTTATCAGGGATTTGCAAGTGGCAGTCTTGATGAGGATGCATCATCTGTGAGACTGTTTGTAGCTCGTGGGATGGAACTTTTTGTTGCTAAGTCCTACAGCAAGAACTTGGGTCTCTATGTTGAACGGATAGGAGCTATTAATGTTGTGTGCTCGTCATCATATGCCGCAATAAGGGTGAAGATCCAACTTAAAAGGCTTGCGAGACCAATGTATTCAAATCCTCCTATTCATGGGGCTCGAATTGTGGAAAATGTTGTTGGTAGCCCTACTCTTTTTAATGAGTGGAAGTCAGAAATGGAACTTATGTCAGGAAGAATCAAGGGTGTAAGGCAGCGACTCTATGATAATCTTTCTGCAAAGGATAAGAGTGGGAACGATTGGTCCTTTGTTCTCAGACAGATTGGCATGTTTTCCTTCACGGGTCTAGTGTGAGAGGTCTTGAGAAGGGGACTGCGAGGTTGGCAGTTTTGGGAGCTATGCTAGATCTTTTGTAAGCACTTTTGTATATCATGAGCTTTTTGCAGCTTCAATGACAGGTTATAGTTTTGAATAAACTTGATGATGATTTGCTTTTGTGCCATATAAATTGTCTCTTTGATAATTCTTTTATGTATTTGGTCATTCATATTCCATTACATAATTCTTATTTTGAGATGACAGTTATCTTTCATTTTTATAAACATTGACAGTTTCACTTCATGATTTAGGATCATAGACCTGGGTGTTGAACTTTGTGATTGCTTGCATGTTATACAGCATCTGTTTGATTTTTTTTTTCTATAGCTCTGATTCATACCAGCCTTTACTTCATGTTTTGATCTCCTGATAAATACCTGTATTTACCCATCTGTGATATATACCAACACTGTTCATTGTAAAGTGTGTGATGTTTTGATTTCATTCTGAAACTGTATAAACTGTACAAACAAGTATTATTATCCTAGTTCCTTCTAATCCTGGGAGGTTCTATTAGCCTTAGTTTTATAACAGCCTGTGTTCCCGATTTGATTTCATTTGATTTATGCATTTTTAAACAAAGATTTCCTTAATCTTGAATCCCATAGTCTAGGTTCAACTTTAGGGATAACAGACATGTTTTTGGTGTGACGAAATATAGTGATACTCTACCATGTACATGCAGATATGGAACCATGATGGCCAAATGGCTTTCCTCGTCATCGATGAAGGGGAAGAGGCGATGAGCTCATGGGTGTGGATGCGGAGCAGATGCTCTAGAGCATCCACACAAACTTCGTTCATTTGACATAGAGAGTTCCCATGGCGCAAGTCGAGGACTTGCTTGAGGCCATGCAGTGCCAAGTGGTTGGAGTACCACAGGCATGGGTTCGATTGTTTCTCTGGATAGCTAGAGTCATGGTGTGCTACCATGATCACACCCTCCTCCACCTTAGGCTTAGAGACCTGGGCGTATATTTTTTGTATGACCGTGTAGTGTATTTTGGTGGCTCGAAAGCCCCAATTTTGTATATGACACTTATGTATTATGACGTCACAATTATTTGGACTTAATGAAAAATATTTATGATGATCGATTATTATTCTATTTACATGTGTAAAAAAAATTTGTGAATGCTTTTATCGCATGTGATATAAATGCCAATGTAGTACATAGTTAGCATATGAATCAACAACTTGATTAAAATTTCTTGTAATGTAAATGTATGTTATGCTCTCAAATTTTTGTTCTAGCAATCTTGCACGTAAGAATCTTTGTAACATTGTTGGATCGCTTACATGATACAAGCCATTAAGTAGTTAGACCACTAACTGTGAATCAAAACGTACCTCAAGAGAATGAACACCATGTGAAATGGCATCATGCAATAACTCAATCACGGTACTATATTTAGCAACATTGTTTGACAAAGGCCATAAACACACACCTCCTAAAGACAACACTTGACCCGTAGGAGTATAAATCACCCAAGCAGCCGAAGCTGAGTTTTGAGTGTGGTGGCTAGCACCATCAGCGAATCCTATGTAAATCGAAGGCTCCATCGACATCTTCCATAACAAACGAAAGCTAATGAACAAACCCAATCACCATAAGAAGACCAAACTATGCTATGAAAAACTATACAATAGTATACAAAAACTCAGCCCTGGTTGAAGATCATGCATAGTATTTTTTAAGATAGATTCCATTTTTAGGCTCTGCCAAGGTCATCCCTTCATAATTAACCAACTCATAGGCTCCTTTATCTAAGACACGCTTGACCACGTAATGACCAAGCCACATAGGGTTAAACTTTCTTGCCCCCAAGGGTTCCCTAGCTTGATCCCACAAAAGGACCAAGTCACCTTCACTAAACCTCCTAGGACGGACAAAATTATCGTATTAGACCTTAATGCAATGCTTGTTAACCTCAAGAGCCACTAGATCATCTCGACGTTGCTCATCAAGCTGCTCCAAGTGGACCAGACGCTCTTCCAATGCGGAAGTCTTTGGTAAAATCTCCACAGATAGCTTCAAATAAGGGATTTCGCATTCAACTGGTAATATTGACTCCACCCCATGCACAAGATGATAGGGAGAAAAAATGATGGCAGTCTTGACCGCGGTTCTATAGGCCCACAAAGTAGGATACAACATGATATGCTAATTATTCTTGCTTTGTGTGATGGTTCGTTGGAGAATGGACTTAAGTGACTTGTTCACTACTTCAACCTGTCCATTCGCTTGAGGATAATAAGAAGAGGAATGCTCTTGCTTATACCCTAACATCGAAGACAACTCTTCCATCATCTTGTTCTAAAAGTGCTTGCACAAGCTCCCTCAAAATACTGAATCAGGTGATAATCTGGTTAAATACAAAATGTGCGGCTATTTCATCATCGGCTTTGATAGTGGGCATAGCCTCTGCCCCTTTTGTGAAGTAATCAACAGCCACAATAATATGACGGTTCCCCCCAGTCGAAGCTGGGTTGCAATCCATAAAATCGACCCCCTAATTGGTGAAGGGACCAGTAGTGATAATGGGATGTAACGGGGCAGGATCTGAGCACATTTTCCATGCAAACACCTAGGAAGGATGGCACCTATTGACCACATTAACGCAATATTTAAATATGGACAACCAAAAATAACTTGCTCTCATAATTTTTTGGGCTGTAGAAAGCCTAGATAAATGACCACCACACACCCCTTCATGGAAATCATTAAGAATGACCTCAGCCTCCTCATGAGTTAAGAAATGACGTAAAACGGAATCAACCCCACGGAGGTACAAAGTATCATCCACTATGAGGTAGTTCTTTGCTACGTGACGTAGTCGTCGACGCTCATCTCGTGAGAGATAAGTAGGAACTGTTATAACTTATTTTTGTTTTCTATTTTTGAACCATATGCTTGTCTTAAAACATGCTTTTTCTAATTTCTTTAAAATTTTGAGCGTGGTTTTTTAAAGTATTTTGATAGTAGGTTTATATTTATAATTGATTCTATAAGTTTTCTTTTTAATTTTGCTTTACTTAAAAAACCAAGATCCCTGTATAACCAGTTGATCCCTACTGTTTGAACATAATAATAAGAGTAGAAATCAGTGCCAACTGGTCTATGAAATAAATCTTGGTTTCATGCTTTAATGTCCATTTCTAGAATTACATGACTCTAAAGTTCTGTGTTTTTAGAAGGAGGTGTAAGCCATTATGAAGAAAACCGGCAATATGTGAAAACAATCAACATATCGCTATGACCAGACCATCTTGAACACCAACATAGACAACTCCAAGATAGGCTCCCAGTGTGACTAAGAAGTCAAGTTTTTCCACCTTCGAGAAATGTCAGAATGTGCGGACATCGATTAATCCAAGCATGGCTGAAACTATTATGTAAGATAACACCACAATGGGAGTGTAACGAAAAAGAGGAGTCAGCTAATTCTTATCGTTTTAACTGAAAATTAATTTATTTGTACAAATCCACTCAAAACTAGCATCACCATTGGAAAGGTGGATAGAGCACACCAGTGTAGCCTTCATTATGCCGAAAATACTGATATCTACCTAAACATACTAATAACTACTCAGTCATTGATGAAACTGATCAATTGACTGCATATAAACTTGTATTCAAGGGATTATGATTTTTTTAGAACAATTTTTGTGGGTGAGCAAAAGCTTCATGCAAAACCTCAAATCATGTTACCTTCCAAAAAAAATAATGATTAAGGAAATAGTAATATTAGAAACTAAAAAAACTAAAAGCAACTTTGAGACTAATTTTGTCTTAACCATCATACAATTTTTTTAAATAAATATTAAAGACAATATGTCAATATTGTCTTTAAAAAATGTCTTAAACCACCTTGTATTAGTGTGTAGGTACCACAGTAGAGAAAATGGAATCGGTGGCAAAAAAAAATCTCTTTTGGCTCGTTAGAAGCGTTGCATGGAATGGAAATTGCAATGATGCAGGAAACTCACATTCAAGACAACAAAAGAGAAGTGGTTGCAAAAACGTGCTGCAGGTGGTGATGGAGATGTAACCAGGGAGAAAATGCATGCATGTTATGACCATGTTCAGGCTAGGACTAGGGATAAATTGCATGCACGATAGCACCATGTTTAGGCTATTGTGTGGAGGCTTCGAGTACCTAGATGCTGACTTGGAAAATGCGGGTAGCTAGATGCTGAAGATGATGTTGTCATGCAAGTAAGAGAACGCAACTAGAACTGGCCAGGTGGAGGAGAAGCGAGCAAGAGAATGATCCGCAGATTTTGGGCAAGGAATCGGTTAAGACCATAAATGGATTTTGTTTGAATTGGCAGTTCTTTGTTTTTTTTTGAAATCAACTCATATCTGGGCTACCCAAGAACAAAAAAATGGAGCCATTTTCATCAAAATATGAGATGATCAAATTTTCTTGGTTACAAAGATCTTCATGGATGACTCAATTTTTGTAAATGATGTAAATATTATGCTGAAAAATGATATAAAAAGGTTCAATATGGTTGTGTAGGGAATCAACTAAGAGAGACTATGATCCCACTAGAGGGAAAGAGGAAAGGGGGTTTCCAATAAGAGAGTAATCTTATGATTCCATGTGTCATCCTTATAATCCACCTAACTTTGTCTTGTGCAAAGAACCAATGCCTTCCCTTTACTTATTTTAATTAATCATTGAATGCTTAAGTGAGGTTGGTGAGAAATTCCTCTCACATAGTTATGAAAACATGCAGTGGATATTCTTTTCTAACCTTATAAGAGTCCTTCTTATAGGAAGCAAAAGAAATGTTTGTTGTTTGGTCAACCATCCTTTTACTCGATGGGAGTATACCATTCAGAAAATGGAACCAAGCATGATAGGGATGTCTGGTCTAGAAGAGAGAGTCGGGAGCCAAGCATACAAACCCAAAAAATACACCATTCGAGAGGTCATGTGGATTTTGAGTGGGACAGAATCCAATCCGAGACTGGAGAATGTAGGAAGCAAGTACATCGTGGTAATGGAAGGGAACCATGAATTGAGAAAGGAGTTAGAAGAGTTCATGTTGTTATTTACTCTATCCCATTATATTACTAAGAATGGAACCAAGTTGGTTGTAGGTGAATAACAGGTGGGAATATTGGAACCTTACTCTAATATTTGTTGCTCAAGAGATGCTTGAGAAATCGTGGTTGATTTCTACTTGGAATGCTTGAAAGGCACACATTAGCTTGGACTCTTACAACACACACTAGTAAGCACTACAAGGGTTGGATTTCCCAAGGGAACTATAGATCATTGAAGGAAAATTCCTTCCTTGTATAGTGTGGGGAAATTGGAAGGAGTGCCATGGCTACGATGGTTAAGAGATATTCTTGTCCAAGCTTTAGATGGTATTTTTCCTAAGAAATGAAAGCAAATGGGTTTTGGGTTGGGAGAGAAAAGCACGAACGTGTCCTTTGCCTTAATAGCCTAATAACCCAACTGGGGGGGTGGTATCAAAGTTTGATACATATAATTGGGTGGAATGTTTCTCCTACACTACTAGTTCCTTTGATCAATTTCTAGTAAAGATAAGTATTAATTGGATAATATGTTTATGCAATGGTTTATCTTTCCTGCTATTATGAGAATGCATATTTATACATGTTGTGTGTGTATGAATTGTGTTATTCCATTGTGTTTATGTTCATGCAAATATATGTATATGCATTTGTAATTCTTGTGGCCATGGAAGCTAAGCTAGCCTGGGGAAGGGTCAGTCGCTTGGAGAGGCTAGGGTAGGAGGTTTTTACAAGTTCAAAGAGTGAATTTGAGTCTTCCCCCATGGACCTTAAATGGTTATTGAGGTGGTCGGGGATGTGACATTCTCCCTCAACACCAAATTCATCAAGTCAATATTTTTTTTTAAACACTTCTTCCTTGTTAGCTTTGCTTCCCTTGCCAACGATTGGAATCTTTCAAATGAGTCTTCCTTTAGTATCACTAGGGTTGGGTGAGATGCTTGAGAAACCATTGTTGAATTCTACCTAAAATACTTGAAAGGCACACAATATCTTGGACTCTTACTGCACACTCTAGAAAGCATTGTAAGGGTTGGGTTTCGTGAGGGAGGTATGGATTAGTGAAGGAAAATGCATTCCTTGTATAGTGTGGGGTAGTTAGAAGGAGTGTCATGGCTATCACGGTTGAGTGAGATTCTTGTAAAATCTTTGGATGAGAATTTGGCTAAGTAATGAAAGCAAATGGGTTTTGGGTTGGTAGAGGAAAGCATGAAGGTGTCCTTCACCTTGGTGGCCTCATAACCCAACTTTGGGGTGGTATTAGTGATTGATACCTATAGTTATGTGAAATGTTGCTCCTACACATCTAGTCGCTTGGACTAATTTCCAATAAATATAAGTATAATTATATATTGTGTTTATGCAATGGTTTATCTTTCCTTCTATTATGAGCATGCATAATTATACATGTTGTGTGTGTATGAATCTTGTTATTTTGTTGTCTTTATGTTCATGCACATATATGTATATGCATTTGTAATTCTTGTGGTTGTGGAAGCTAAGCTAGCTCGAGGAAAGGTTAGGGGCTTTGAGAGGCTAGGTTGTAGGAGGGTTTTACAAGTTTAAATATTGAATTTGAGCCACCCCACTAGACATTGAAGGGTTACTGAGGTGGTTGGGGACGTGACATTCACCCACAACATGAAATTCAGTAGATCCTTCTTTTTCTTTACACACTTCTGCCTCTTTTGAGCATTGCTTTCCTCACCAATCAGTGCAACCTTTGAAATGAATCTTCCTTTAGTCTCAACAAGGTCAAGAGTAGAAATGCAACTAAAATTATATACAATGTTTTTTCTCAGTGAGCTTCCACACAATGACCCATAGTTTAAAATTTGAGCTAATTAAACCATCGTCTAAGCCACTAAATTCCTCATCACTCATCTTGTTTGGCAGACCTATACACAAACCATACCAAGAGTCAATGTGGGACAAGCCTCACCAAACTCCAGTGAAGGAATTACCTATAACAATGAAACTAACAACTACAAAAACATTAGAGAAATAAATGTTAATTGTTCCACTTCACCAAGAGTTAATTCCCCAAACCCTAATACATCTCAAGGTAACTTTTCCATGTTGTGGAGAGAAACTTCCTATGGCTTGGGGGTACCACAACAGACAAATAGACACTAGAAATCAATCTTTCCCCAATATGCAAGAGAAACCAAACATCTAACACTAACGGATACATAATCGTACCTTGTTTCGGACGGTTGAAGTAGATCCCTGTTGAGATTTTCCAATTCACGTTTGTGTTAGCAATTTTCTCTCAACAACAACAAACAAGATGAGCATGCTCTACAATAATGTGTTATACCTACTCTAGCATATATATTCAACAATGTATAAGCAATTAAATACATCCATGGATTCAACATTCATATTCAAATGCAGATAATTGGATAGGAAAAGATATTTCTATTAATAAAATCAAAGATTACAATAGTGACAACCTCTGTCGGCACGTCTATGAAGCGGAGAAACTGAGTCCTCCACCACCTCAATCCTCCATCTCTCGATAGCAATCTCACAAAGAAAAGGAAATCTTGGGAAGAACACAAAGTGCTCCAAAGGGACAAAGGGATGCAGACTCAAGTACAAGTAATCTGAGGAAACAATGGACTATAGTTTCTTTGCTCTTCAATTCCTCCTCTTCAAAATATCCAAGGGGTTCCTTATATAGCACTCCAAAGGGGTAATGGAGGGTCGAATCCGAGCGATCTCAAGGCATATGGAAGGCCAAGAGTCAGGATCTTCAGACTCATATTAGGAAAACTTCAAAATTATTTGGATTTATGCACACATCCTGGTGTACTTGAGTTTGAGGTCAAAAGCCGCGTGTACACGGGAATATGGGTTTAAAAGTCGCATACAACAATAAACATGTGTTTTTAAGGGATGATCTTGGAACATCAAAGTGTAATGCAAGTCCATGGGGTCAAAATATTCTGCCGAGGGACAAGGAAGGCCATAAATATGTGATCAACTGTGTGTGGGAAAAATCAGCTACAACAGATGCCCCCTAATGTGTGAGGTCAGAGGGTAACATGATGGTAGAAAGACATTATAAAATCCATCCCAGAAGTGGGGTGATGAAGACCTGGCTGGAAGAATGAACCACTCATCAGCATAGTATAATAATCAATCTCTGCATGTGACTACAAATACATATAGAAGCCCCGAATACATAAGAGTACAATGGCCATGAATAGGCACGATATACAAAATGTGACATGTGTGGTCATCGCCATGTACAGTATAAAATAGATCATAATCTCCATGATGAATGAATATGTACAATGGATAAAGATCTAAATAATGGCTAAAGATATCTGACATACACTGGAATCAAATCACGAGAGCTAACATCTCATGAGCATTAACACGATCAAGGAGGTGGAATATATGGAATGCCACCAAGATGGAAGGTTTTCTGCACAAACCGCTATGAGTACATGTCCTACTATGCAAATAGATGTGTTGAGGTTGAACATAGTATTCCATCGTCTAATTACCAGTCATTGACGTATACCATTAACAGACATGAGATCACCCACCGATAATGAAAATGGGAATCAAGGTACATAGTGCAATCTAACAAGTGTGAATAGATGTGATAGATGGGTTGAGGTCAAACACTTGGAAGAATCCATCGATCAGGGGACATTGATGTATTCCCAAAACTGTCAATGAAGAGAAAAACTACCACTGATGATTGTAAGTCTCAAGGCACTCAAATGACTCCAGACTCATATTCCAAAATTAATGATCTAAAGTCAATGGAATGGAATCCGCTGAAAGGAGGTCATTAAGGCATCCTCTATCAACCAACACAAGGTACTCAACAATGCTATATAATGTGGAAGAACTCAAACAAGATGTGCATGAACCAGTAACAGTATTGGGAATGGCTGACATGCGAAGTCAAGATAACTAAGGAATGGCCGACTCAGGTTTCAACTTCCTTCGAACACGAGCATAAGGTGAATGGTGAATGAAGCTAGGCAGCATGGACTCAATATGAAAACTGGGACATCTATGTGACACAGGAGGCATCAACAAAGGCTCCATAGGGACTGGAAGCTTAACAATTCGGTGGAGATAAACTCAAAGTAACGAGTACAATTCATAAAGTCAAACTAATAACCCAACTAGCGGATGTGATATACAGTGCTCTGTTGGACGGCAACATGACTCAGCTGCTGCCAAAGATAACATCTTTTCTTGACTAGATTTTTATGTTTTTTTATTTTTTTGGACTTTTTCAGATATTTTGAAAAGCTTGAAAAAAAAATAAAAGTGCTTTATAGTAAAAATCTAGGAGGAGACAAGTGTCAGGGGACAACCAAACTAGTTCCAAGCATTGTAACATGCCTATGCTCAATGCAAGGAGGTATGTTTAGGATAATGACACTCGTGGGAAGGTCTCCTCTTGGTAAAAAGGGATGATCAAGCTGCAAAAGTTATGTAAAAGGATTTGCTTGGCTAGACATGAGACAAGATCGGGTTACATGGCTAATAACTCTGGAGCAGGAAGCCGGCATAAGGCTCGACAAGGCAAGAAAAACTCATGAAAATGCAATTACAACTTGATATATACAAAGGAGTCCCAAGGGAATGGCCAGCATAAAGTTCAAGAGGAGTATGAAGCTGTTGCTCAAAACATGTCGAGACTAAAAGAGACTCCCACAACCTACAGGAGAAATGTTAGCATGGGTACCAAATGCAATATAGGATCTAACTAGGGCACCCATGTATAGGAAATCTCTACCACTCACATAGTGTCACTTCTAGCAGCAGCATGAATGTTTTGTGACAAGATGGAATGGGTTCGTACTTAAGGTTAAGATGAAACAGCCATAAGGTCATACAAAATGCAAGCGGAGGTGAAATCCTAAGCTATATGTCAGTTTAGACATGATACCTGAAATAGACACAAACAGGTCAAAGACATGGTCAAACCACACTCAAAATGGGCTCCTACAACATCATATTAGTACAAACAGTCCAAAATGGTCAGAAACGGTCAAAAACTATAGTAAGTGGGTAAAAATTTCAAAAAAAAATCTATAAAATAGTGAAAAAATAAATATTTTCATACCATTTTGAAAATCCACCCACCATAGTGCTTTTGTACCATTTCAGGAGTATTGTCGAAATCACTCCACGTTTGGTCTAGGTAATTACTCATGTCCTCCTCTTTCATTTTCATGCATAAATGTTTAATTTTGATGGTAAATTTTTTTACTTAAGCCATCCCAAAGTATGCGTTTCGACCTAGGTGAAAATCAAGTCTTTTTCCGTGTATAGGGTTGTGTATACGCGGAAATGACCATGATACCCACGTACATACGCGGTTGTTTTGCAAACGGTCGTGTACAACGCTGGAAACAAGTTTTTCAAGGGAAAATACTCATGAAACTTAGCAATGTTTGTGCAAGATGGTGCTAGAATGGAGAGAGAGAGAACATGGTGATGTTGAGGATGCTGTGCAGGCTGATCTCATGGCTCAACAAGCATTACGGGCTTGTGGGTCATACAAGTTTTGGCGCCTTTCATGCTTGTTAGCAAAGCCAAGTCTACTCCAGTTGCTAGTGTATTACTGGGATCTAGACTCTGAGACCTTTCAGTTGGATGGCATGTCACTCAGCCTTGAGGTTGAGGACATATATTTTATCACAAGTTTGTCTCGGTGAGGGGAGGTGGTGAACCTCTGATCCCGTGGGCCAAGAGGCGGGTTGACTGTAGAGGAGTACATAGTTATGTATTGCTTCCCTGGTACAGAGAAGTTTGGGAGTCAAATCCCAACAAACGCAGTCCAAAACCTGGGGCTGAAAGCCATACTATTAGCATTAAGCAGGATCACAGGTTTAGCATCACTCTACCAGGCCTCAAGGCCACTGATCTTCTATGTCATGGAGTGCATGCGATCTACGATATATGACTGGAATACCTCGCTGCTGAGCAACATGAAGCATCAGCTCAGTGACTAGAAGATGGGAAGGGTACATAACTTTTGGTTCGGCAGCATACTAAGTGTATTCTTTTTCAAGCAGGTGTCGGGGATAAGCCCTAGAGTTGACATTGCTCCACATGGAGTTAGGGATCCAACTCAGCTACACTGGGCCAATGTCATGTGGAGACTAGGAGGGGGAATTAGGGTGGCTAACCCCTATCCAACAAAATTCTTTTCATGGTGGCGAAAGCATATCATTGCCATAGATGACTATCCCTATGTAGGGATCGACTTCCGTGGAGACCTAGACATGCCCCTACCACCAGGAGAGACATATGGAGACATAGGTAATGAATCCCAACTCGCTTTTGTCTTTTGAATCATTTAATTTTTTTTGTGTTTTTTTATATATGAAATCAAAAGACATGTTTTTGGTGTGACGAAATATAGTGATACTCTACCATCTACATGCAGATGTGGAACCACGATGGCCAGATGGCTTTCCTCATCATCGATGAAGGGGAGGAGGCGATGAGCTCATGGGTGTGGATGCGGAGTGGACGTTCTAGAGCATCCACACAAACTTGGTTCGTTTGACATAGAGAGTTCCCATGGTGCAAGTTGAGGACTTGCTTGAAGCCATGCAGTTCCAGGTAGTTGGAGTACCACGGGCATGGGTTTGATTGTTTCTCCGACTAGCTAGAGTCGTGGTGTGCTACCATGATCAACACCCTCCTCCACCTCAGGCTTAGAGACCTGGGCGTATATTTTTTGTATGACCGTGTAGTATATTTTGGTGGCTCGAAAGCCCCAATTTTGTATATGACACTTACGTATTATGACGTCACAATTATTTGGACTTAATGAAAAATATTTATGATGATTGATTATTATTCTATTTACATGTGTAAAAAAAATTTGTGAATGTTTTTGTCGCCTGTGATATAAATGCCAATCTAGTACATAGTTAGCATATGAATCAGCAACTTGATTAAAATTTCTTGTAATGTGAATGTATGTTATGCTCTCAAATTTTTGTTCTAGCAATCTTACACGTAAGAATCTTCGTAACATTGTCGGATTCCTAACATGATACAAGCCATTAAGCTGTTAGACAACTAACTGCGAATCAAAACGTACCTCAAGAGAATGAACACCATGTGAAATGACATCACGCAATAACTCAATCACGATACTATATTCAGCAGCACTGTTTGACGAAGGCCATAAACACACACCTCCTAAAGACAACATTTGACCCGTAGGAGTATAAATCACCCAAGTAGCCGAAGCTGAGTTTTGAGTGTGGTGGCTAGCACCATCAGCAAATCCTATGTAAACCAAAGACTCCATCTTCCATCTTCCATCTTCCATAACAAACGAAAGCTAATCAACAAACCCAATCACCATAAGAAGACCAAACTACGCTATGAAAACTGTACAATAGTATACAAAAAATCAGCCCTGGCTGAAGATCATGCATAGTATTTTTTAAGATAGATCCCATTTCTAGGCTCCGCCAAGGTCATCCCTTCATAATTAACCAACTCATAGGCTCCTTTCTCTAAGACACGCTTGACCACGTAATGACCAAGCCACATAGGGTTAAACTTTCCTACCCCCAAGGGTTCCCTAGCTTGATCCCACAAATGGACCAAGTCACCTTCACTAAACCTCCTAGGACGGACAAACTTATCATATTCGACCTTAATGTGATGCTTGTTAACCTCAAGAGCCACTAGATCATCTCGACACTGCTCATCAAGCTACTCCAAGTGGACTAGACGCTCTTCCAATGTGGAAGTCTCTGGTTAAATCTCCACAGCTAGCTTCAAATAAGGGATTTCACATTCAACTGGTAATACTGACTCCACCCCATGCACAAGCTGATAGGGAGAAAAAACGATGGCAGACTTGACCACGGTTCTATAGGCCCACAAAGCAGGATACAACATGATATGCCAATTATTCTTGCTTTGTGTGTCGGTTCGTTGGAGAATGGACTTAAGTGACTTGTTCATTACTTCAACCTATCCATTCGCTTGAGGATAATAAGAAGAGGAACGCTCTTGCTTATACCCTAACATCGAAGACAACTCTTCCATCATATTGTTCTAAAAGTTCTTGCACAATCTCCCTCAAAATACTAAATCAGGTGATAATCTGGTTAAATACGAAATGTGCAGCTATTTCACCGTCATCTTTGATAATGGGCATAGCCTTTGCCCCTTTCGTGAAGTAATCAACAGCCACAATAATATTACAGTTCCCCCCAGCCGAAGCTGGGTTGCAATCCATAAAATTGACCCCCCAATTGTCAAGGGACCAACGGTGATAATGGGATGTAACGAGGCAGGATGCGAGTGCATTTTCCATGCAAACACCTAGAAAGGATGGCACCTATTGACCGCATTAACACAATATTTAAAGATGGACGACCAAAAATAACCCACTCTTAGAATTTTTTGGGCTGTAGAAAGCCTAGATAAATGACCACCACACGCCCCTCCATGGCAATCATTAAGAATGACCTCAGCCTCCTCATGAGTTAAGCAATGACGTAAAATGGAATCAACCCCATGGAGGTACAAAGTATCATCCACTATGAGGTAGTTCTTCGCTACATGATGTAGTCGTCGACGCTCATCTCGTGAGAGGTGAGTAGGAACTGTTATAGCTTATTTTTGTTTTCTATTTTTGAACCATATGCTTGTCTTAAAACATGCTTTTTCTAATTGCTTTAAAATTTTGAGCTTGGTTTTTTAAAGTATTTTGATAGTAGGCTTATATTTATAATTGATTTTATAAGTTTTCTTTTTAATTTTGCTTTACTTAGTAGATTTCATAGTTTTTATGGGCTAATAGGATGTATATATTTCTGAAAGGTTCTAAAGAAATATCATAAGGGATTATCAAAGGTTAATTACCAAAATTTAACACAATGTTTTGAGTTTTGGTTAAAAAATCATTAAATAGATATTCTTGTAGCGCAAAGACAGAAAATATGAACAAGGGCACTACAAGAAAATCGTGACCTTTGAAAAAATCGTATCTTTGCTCGTGAATTTCAAAATTTGCACATGAGAGGAGTTTTTTGCACTTGTAAAGGAGATTGATATGTGTTTAGGCTTGACTAATCATTTTGACAAGTGTTTTGAGTTAAGTCAAGAATCATTCAGGCAAGTTGCAGCTGTCCGAAAGGTGGAAGATGCAGATCCTTTAAACAACAATGATGGTGCATGATGGGGGTAATTCATTGTCAATTATGAATTTACTGAATGTATGAAAGATCATAGAGACCGTATTGAGACCTCGCAGTTCATGGTTGGAAGATGAAAATGGTTAGAGATTTAGAGTTTGCATGGTAATCGACTGGCACAATCATGGCAGCTGAATATAGAGAAACAAAGGTCAGGGGACACCTGGGAAGACAAGATACCAATTTTTCAGCAATCGAAACTATTATCACGTAAGTATGCAACCGATTGTTGACATCATTCCTGAATTTGGGTTTGTAGTGACAAAAGAGTAGTGATGGCCATTAATTAAGAATTACATCAGGTTAAGGAGGCCAATTTCTTGCTCAGTTATTAATCTTAGTTGTCAGTAAAACTGTTCCAAAATTTTTATCAGTCTTGAGAAAAAAATTTATATCTAGGGTTTTCAATCTGCTCAACTTCTGATTTACTGTCGAGATTTCATACTTTCAAAGTAATTTGAATCATTTTCTAAATAAAAAACAGTTAAATTTTATTACCTAGAATGAAGAGAAGTGGGAAGACAAATAGGGCTGATCCTTCAGACATGTCTTGGGCTAAAACTTTCCCTAAGTGTGCAAGGTTGTTTTTAGAAGCAGGCTAGTTGTAATTTTTGAGAAAATTGATGGTAATCATACAGAGGTTTCATATAAATTTGCTCAGGGATTAGAGAAAGATACAATCACATTTAATACCCTAAAAATTGAGTTGAATAGAGAATTAATAGCAGAGGCTACAGGCATTGTTGATGAGGGTGAGTGTTGGTTCAAGAAGGTGCCTTTTGTTTTTAATTCAAAGAATTACCTGCTGCCAAATGTTGTTGCAGATTGGGGTAAAGGGGTACATATACAGAATTTTAAGCCAGAATGGAGAGAGCCAATCAAGATCTTGCAAAGTTATATAACTTGTGAAGGAAGATGTGCCTCTGTGTTTCAATTGTTAGATTTTTAACATTTAAGCTAGCATTATATTAGGATCTTTAACTAAGAGAATTACAAGCACAACACTCAAACACAAGAGACAATGAACACAGTGTTTTTCCTTGGGGAAACCATAAATGGATAAAACCCCGCAACTTCCTCGGAGATAGAATCAACACCAAAAGTAAAACCCCAAAATAGTAAGATGATCTCCTGACAGCAGTAGCCTCTTTCTTTCTAGCCCCAGCAACTTCTTCTCCCTCAGCTATGCACCACAACTGAGTGTGAGTGAGTGTGTGTTAAATAGAGAGGCTCACTCACTATTTATACTAATTCCTGACTTGACAATAGCTTAATAGGGCTGACTTCACTAGGAGAGTCTAATAACCCTAGGGCCTTGCAACTGTGGGGACTTTAACCCTTGATCAATAGGAGGGTTACCCACAATGACTTGACATGACTTATTTACATTATAGAAACTCTCGATCAGAACATCGGGGCATGAAATGACTCAATTACATTACAAAAACTTCCTAGAATAAACATCAGGGTACAATACATAAGATATACAAGTGAATACATTCCGAAGTTACAATTACATCAACACTCCCTCTTAACTAGGAAGGTATTCTCTCGACACAATTTAGCAACACAAGTCTTCTTCTCTGTATCATATGGATCATCATTGAGTCCTCATCATCTTCAAGTCATATTCATCTGGATCTGGATCATCATCATTGGATCTCGATCATCACTCGATCTGGATCATCTCTGGTTGTGGAACATATCGACTAGATCATCATCGCAGGTGCTATCTCTTGATTCATCTCGTCATAGTAAGTTCTACAGATCCAACCCTTTTTCATGCTGGTTGTAGGACTATCCTCCATGTAGGTCTTTTCCATCACTTATATCTGACCCTAAGTCAGAATGGCCCACCCAACACTTACATCTGATCATGTAGGAGCCAATCCTACAATCACATCAGAAAGGCACACCTAGCACTCACAACTGATCATGTGGGAACACATCCCACAACCGTGTTAGAAAGGCCCAGCACTCACATCTGACAATGAGAGGAACCAATCCAGTCATTTATGTCAGAAAGGCCCAGCACTTACATTCAACTATGTGAGGAACCAATCCTACCTACATGTCGAAAGGGCTCTGCACTTATGTTAGGAACCCATGTCAATCCTTCTCTTTACCGTGTTAGTATATTGTTGTTGGACGCATATGCTTTGTAAGTCGTCCCATAGTAATTGTTGATCCATAGTTTGTGTTATTGTTGTTGGGTGGATATGCTTTGTAATCCGCCTGTAGTATTTGTTGATCCATACTTTATACTGGCCCATGGTTTTGACCCATAGTATTGGCGCCTATTTTTAGTATATAAGTGTGTGTTGAGGCCAAGGAAGTCACGGTGAAGTTATTTTGTATTGAGCTTGCTCAAAGGAGGTTGCCCCCTCGAAGTGGCTTGCGATTAATATAAAAGTGATTTTGAGTTCTGCTGCTATATCGTGTATTTTGATTACTTGTTTGCTGCAGGGTCCTCACATCTGGTATCAGAGCACTTTCTTGGGCTCGTTGGGTGAAATTTCTGCCCAAATTTTTTTCGCTTCTGTTGCAGGTTCGGATCTGGGAATAATCCCTATTCGCTTAACTGTGGGAAGTACTTGGGCATAAGCCCTAAAACTCATTGTGAGGAGTACCACAGGAACCCCGAAGTAGTTGGCCCATTGAGAGGACCTACCAGCGAAAAGGGCAACGACCCCTACCTGATTGACTAGTTCCCACCCATGAGGTAAACCAAGAGCTGTCGTTTGTGGCCAAGCGGTTATCAGTTTTACCTGAGCCATGGAGTGAGGGGTACTGCCCCAATATGCAAGCCGTCAGACAGCATTGGTGGTTGAGTGAATCCCTTGAACCGATAGGAAGCCACACATACCTGGGGTCCATATCTATTTTCAGTTGCACAATTGCAGATTTCCTCTGTCCAAAACTATTGCTGGTCAGTTCCGCACCGTTGCAGATCCATTTGTTGCCGATCACTTCCGCGCCGTTGCATATTCCACTATTTTCGATCACTTTCGTGTCGTTGCAGATTCCACTGTTTCCGATCACTTCCGCGCCATTGCAGATCCCTTCCTTTAAACAAAAAAAAAAGTATAAAATTCTGTTTTTTCGGCCATATCTCCTTGGTTTCAACTCTGTGTTCCCTAAAACTTCACTAAAACCTCTGCAATTCCATTCTGCATATTTCATTCCTGAAGACACTACCCAAATTCCACTTCCCAAAACCTGAAATCCCACATTTGTCTATTTTTAGGGTTTGCGATAACTCCTTCGATTTTCACCCAAACACCTTCAAATTTTGCCACCGTATTCCTTTCCTCATTTTTCTTCTTTGTCCCTCTCTACCAAATTTTCTCATTCTTTCACCCCGCTCCTAAAATCCCCATTTTTTGCTTCCCTGCCCTTTCGACAGTGTCCAAACTTACTCAAACCCAAATTACCCTTCCGATTTTTTCCCAAATCCAGATTTTCCTCTACTAAAACAGTTTCTATTTTTGTTTTTCTACCCACTCCCAAAAAAAAAAAAAAAAAAACTCTTGGTTATGGTTTTCACCCCCACAGGAGCAAAAACCATGGAGGAAGCACTTGCAGCCATCCAAGCCAAACTCCAGGAACTGGATGAAAAATTTCTCGGTCTCCATCTTGAGCATTCAGCTATGAACACCAGACGATAGTCCGAGTCTTCATCAAACAATGGGTTCCCTTCTTCCAGCAATTTTCGCGGTTCGAAGTTAGATTTTCCTCGCTTCACTGGTACTGATCCGACTGGATGGATCTATTGTGCAGAACAGTATTTCAGTCTTCATAATACTTTTGATGTCCACCAAGTTCCACTTTCCTCCTTTCATTTGGAACAGGAATCTCTTCAATGGTATCGTTGGTACATCAAGGCTCATGAAGAGCCAAAATGGCCTGATTTTTTCAAGCTCCTTTTGCAACGATTTGGTCCTAGTGCTTTTGATGACTTCACAGGAGCTCTCACTAAACTTTGCCAAATTGGCACTGTGAAAGAGTATCAAACTGAATTTGAGAAACTAGCTAATCACACTGAAGGATTACCGGATGACTTCTACCGGAGTTGTTTTATCAGTGGTCTAAAGGATGCAATTCGCTCTGAGGTCAAAATGTTCAGTCCCAACACAATGATGGAAGCCCTGGGGTTGGCTAAGTTGGCAGAAGATAAGATGGCAGCCCAACAGCACTCCAAATCCTCTTTTGTTCTCTTCCAAAATATGGGTTCTCAACGACCTCCCATTCCGCCAGCTCCTCGCTCACCTCCAATCAAGCATTTGTATGAAACAAATATGCAGGCATGCAGAGAAAAAGGGATTTGTTATAATTGTGATGAGAAATTCAATCGAGGACATCGATGTGTTCAACAAAAGCTCTATCTCTTGGATGTGGATTCTCCACCTGCCTCTGAAATTGGTGAAGAAGCTTCCGATACAATGGATGCTCCGGTTGATACTCAGGAGCCGCCTACTGACCCTCCATCTCAGGACGGCCAGCCCGAGATATCCCTCCATGCTTTAGCTGGAGTCACTGCCCCCCAAACAATGCGGGTACGCGGTTACTTCAAGAAGCTTCCTCTTACAATACTCATTGATTCTGGTAGCACTCATAATTTCATTGACCCTCGGATCACCAAACAAGCTGATTGTTTTATCCATCCTTGCTCCAACTTTGAAGTCATGGTTTCCAATGGGGGCACCTTACCTTGCAAAGGGAAGTGTCGTAATGTGCGTATCTCTATGGGAGATTATAACCTCCACTCTGACATGTTTTCCTTGACCTTAGGCGGATGTGATGTGGTTTTGGGCGCTCAATGGCTACGCACACTTGGCCCCATATTATGGGATTTTGCCGAACTTTGGATGCAGTTCTCCCCCGATGGACACAAACACAAATTGAAAGGATTACAGCTAGGGTCTCTCAGCATCATCAGTTCAAATCGCATGGAAAAAATCCTTAAGAAGAGTTCCCATGGTGTCATCGCTCAAATCCATTCCATTCAAATGCAACCATCAGCGGCCCCCACTACTCCTTTGGATCTCCAACAAATTCTGGATCGATATACAGGTGTTTTTGCTGAACCAGTGGGACTTCCACCTTCACGACTAGAGGACCATCGTATTCAGCTCCTTCCTGGTAGCATTCCTCCCAACATCAGGCCCTATCGCTACCCATTTCACCAAAAAATAGAGATTGAACTCCTCGTTAGGGACTTACTAAAGCACGGTATTATTCACCCAAGCACAAGTTCCTTTTCCTCACCAGTTCTTCTTGTCCGCAAAAAAGATGGGTCATGGCGCCTCTGCATTGAATTTCGAGCACTTAATCACCTCACCATCAAGGATAAGTTTCCAATTCCTGTTGTTGATGAGCTTCATGGTGCTCAATTTTTCTCCAAGTTGGATCTTCGCTCTGGGTATCATCAAATTCAGGTTCATGAGGATGATATCCCTAAAACAGCTTTCTGCACACATGATGGCCACTATGAGTTTTTGGTCATGCCCTTTGGTCTCACTAATGCTCCTTCCACATTCCAGGCCTTGATGAATAAAATATTCCAACCCTATTTGCGGAAATTCATTATGGTATTTTTTGATGATATCCTCATCTACAGTAAAACATGGGCTGAACATCTCCAACATTTGGCTCTTGTAATGCAACTTTTCTCTGATCATCATCTCCATGCCAAAAAGTCTAAATGTGTTTTTGGCCAAAAGGAAGTTGAGTATCTCAGGCACATTATCTCAGCACAAGGGGTTCGTGTGGATCCTGCCAAAATCGCTACCATGAACAATTGGCCGCCTCCTAAGACACTCAAGAGCCTTCGTGGTTTTTGGGGGTTGACGGGCTACTACCGCAAGTTTGTCAAGGATTATGGGAAGACTGCAGCTCCATTAACTGCTCTATTGAAAAATGATGCTTTTACATGGACAAATGTTACTGAGTGTGCATTTAACAAGCTGAAACAAGCTATGTGTACTACACCTATTCTAGCTATGCCCAATTTTTCCAAGCCCTTTACTATTGAGAGTGATGCTTGCGGCAATGGACTTGGTGCTATTCTCCTTCAAGATGAACACCCCATTTTGTTCACCAGCAAATCCCTTTCCGGTAAGAATTTAGCTGCCTCTACATATGAGAAGGAAATGATGGCTATTTTGTATGCAGTACAAAAGTGGCGACCCTACCTCTTAGGGAATCATTTCTGCATCAAGACTGATCACCAGAGTCTGAAATATTTCCTAGAACAGCATGTATCCTCCCTAGCACAACAGAAATGGGTTAGCAAACTCATGGGTTATGACTATGAGATCACTTATAAGAAGGGTAAGGACAATATTGTGGCGGATGCCCTTTCTCACACATTTGATGACCAAGGTTCTCTTTCCGCTATTTCTATGCCTGTTCCAAATTGGTTGCACTCGGTTCACCAGGGTTATGTCAATGACTCTTCATTATCTCACATCATCCAACGCTTGGACAACAACCCTTCTGCTGTCCCACATTACTCTTGGGATGGTGCTTCACTGAGATACAAGGGTCTTCTGGTGCTTCCCCAGAACACAGCTCTTCAACAAGCTATCTTCTATGAACTCCATGCTTCTCCGTCAGCTGGGCACTCTCGTTTTCTCAAAACATATGAACGGGCACGACGCAACTTCTTTTGGCAGGGAATGAAAAGGACAATTCAACAGATGGTGGCTGAAAGTGATACCTGCTAGCGCAATAAGGGTGAAACAACATCCCTTCCGGGATTGCTCAAGCCCTTGCCCATACCTACCCGGATCTGGACAGATATTTCTATGGATTTCATTGAAGGGCTCCCTAAATCTAGAGGGAAGACCGTGATTTTGGTTGTGGTTGATTGCCTCTCTAAATATAGTCATTTTTGTGCTCTCAGCCATCCCTATACAGCCTCTTCCGTTGCTCAAATTTTCCTGGACCAGATCTTTCGTCTTCATGGAATGCCTTCTTCCATTGTCTTGGATTGTGATGCGACTTTCACCAGTCATTTTTGGACAGAACTCTTTCACCACACTGGCACCAAACTGAAGATGAGTTTAGGTTATCACCCCCAAATGGATGGTCAGACTGAAATTGTCAATAAATGATTGGAAACTTATCTTCGTTGCTTCTCCTCTGAGCAACAACATCAGTGGGCAAAGTGGCTCCCTCTCGCTGAATGGTGGTACAATACCTCTTACCACACTGCCTCTAAAATGACTCCATATGAAGCAGTTTATGGTCAGGCACCGCCATTTCTTCTTCCTTACACCCCCAGCAGTTCTCCAGTTCAGGCATTTGACGCAGTCCTTCGAAACCGCGATGAGGTTCTTCGCATTTTGCGCGAAAATATTCACATGGCAAGAAATCGCATGAAGCAACAAGCTGATCAGCATTGTTCTGAGTGTACTTTTGAAGCCGATGATATGGTTTTTCTTCATCTCCAGCCTTACAAGCAATCCTCACTAAAACTCAAAGGGTGTCATAAGCTCGCTCCAAAGTTCTATGGGCCATATAGGATTCTTCAGAATATTGGGTCTGTTGCTTATAAATTGGAACTTCCGCCTTCTTCCCGCATTCATCCAGTATTTCATGTCACTTGTCTGAAGAAAGTTCTTGGAACCAACATCAAAGGCCAAACTATTTTACCAGAACTGGATAATGAAGGATCCATCTTTTTGGAGCTGGAGGCTGTCCTCAATAAGCGCACTTGTCAGCTTCGCTCTCGCTCTATCACAGAGGTCTTAATTCAATGGCACGGAATGCATCCCGAGGATGCTATGTGGGAACCACTCCTTCAGATTCAGCAACAATTTCCACATCTAAAGCTTTGAGGACAAAGCTTTTTCTAAAGGGGAGGGGATGTTAGGAACCCATGTCAATCCTTCTCTTTACCGTGTTAGTATATTGTTGTTGGATGCATATGCTTTGTAATTCATCCCATAGTAATTGTTGATCCATAGTTTGTGTTATTGTTGTTGGGCGCATATGCTTTGTAAGCCGCCTGTAGTATTTGTTGATCCATAGTTTATATTGGCCCATGGTTTTGACCCATAGTATTGGTGCCTATTTTTAGTATATAAGTGTGTGTTGAGGCCAAGGAAGTCACGGTGAAGTTATTTTGTATTGAGCTTGCTCAAAGGAGGTTGCCCCCTCGAAGTGGCCTACGATTAATATAAAAGTGATTTTGAGTTCTGCTACTATATCGTGTATTTTGATTACTTGTTTGCTGCAGGGTCCTCACAAATTACATCTGATCATGTAGGAACCAATCCTACAATCACCTCAGAATGGCTCTGCACTTACATCTGATCATGTAGGAACCAATCCTACAATTGCCTCAGAATGGCTCTACACTTACATCTGATCATGTAGGAACCAATCCTACAGTCACATCAGAATGGCTCTTCACTTATATCTGATCATGTAGGAACCAATCCTACAGTCACATTAGAATGGCTCTGCACTTATATCTGATCATGTAGGAACCAATCCTGCAGTCACATCAGAATGGATCTCAGTCCCAGACTGAGTGTTCCAGGTAACTGACCAGGTGCCTCCATTCCAAGAATGGCATTCAACACTTATATCTGATCATGTAGGAACCAATCCTATAGTCACATCAGAATGGCTCAGCACTCATATCTGACATGTGAGGAACCAATCCTCTCATCCTGATAGAATGGCTCAACCCTTACATATGACCATGGAAGGAACCAATCCTCTCACCATGTCATAATGGACCACGAACTCATCACTTCCCTTTGGAAGGAACCTCGATATGGAGAACACCAAGCTTCTCCTTGAAGTACTCAAACTTCACTCTGGCTAATGGATTTGTCAACACATCAACTATTTGTTCGTCCATCGCAACATACTGGAGATTCACTGCTCCTTTTTGCTCCATATCTTTGATATAGTGATACTTGATCTCGATATGCTTCGACTTGTCATGGAATATCGGGTTCTCTGACAACTTCACACAACTCTGTTTGTCGCAATATATACAAGTAGCATCCAACTAGAGATAAAATAAATCAGACAATAGCTTCCTCAGCCATACTGCCTCACAACTAGCTAAATAAGTTGCGGCATACTCTGCTTCAGCTGTACTCAGTGCGACACATGATTGCTTCCTGCTAAACCAAGAGATCACACCTGATCCCATACTGAAGCAACACCTTGAGGTGCTCTTCCTATCGATGGCACTACTTACCCAATCTGAATCAACATAAACCTCCAGGTTAATCTTCTAATTCGCCTCATACTTGAGCCCGTAGTCAAATGTACCCCTTAGGTACCTCAGAATATGCCCTGCAGCAATCAAGTGAACATGTCTCGGATCTGTCAGGAACTGGCTCAAGGTGTTCACAGCAAAGCAAATATATGGTCTCGCGTTCATCAGGTACATCAACGACCCAATCATCTGACGATACATCGCAGCATCAACCGCTTCTGATGAAGCATCACTCAATAGCTTTAGGTTCGATGCCATAGGTGTGGTCATGGCCTTGCAGTCCATCATCCCAAACCTCTTTAGGATCTCTACTGCATACTTCCCTTATTCGAGGGAGATTCCATTCGCTTTCTGCCACACCTTAATGCCTAGAAAATAGTGCATCATACCCAAGTCCTTCATTTCGAACTCAACAACAAGCTTCCTCTTCGTATCAGCAATCAACCCATCCGTACCTATTACAAACAGATCATCTACATACAGTAGGAGTATCACTGGGTTGCCATCCTCAACCTTGTAGTAAAGGTTGGAATTTGCTTTACTTTTGGTAAAGCCCAAACTATATAGAAAGCCATTAATTCTACCTTACCATGTCCTGGGTGCATCTTTTAAACCGTACAGAGCTTTCTTCAATATACACACACGAGATTCCCTGTCATGTGTTTCAAAACCGAGTGGCTGCTCTACATATACTTCCTCTTCCACTACACCATTCAAGAATGCAGTCTTGACATCCATTTGGTGTTTCTTCTATTTCATCACTGCAGCCAGATCAAGTACTAATATGATGGAAGTGTATCTGACTATAGGTGCAAATGTTTCTTCATAATCTATTTCTTCTTTCTGTGAGAAGCCACGAGTCACGATCTTGCTTTATATTTCTCTATGCTGCCATATGCAGCATGCTTGATCTTGTAGATCCATTTGGAAGTTACAACAGACTTCCCTTTTGGTCTTGGGACAACATCCGAAGCATCATTCTTCATGATTGATTGATACTCTTCGATCATAGCATTGTTCCATTCTTTTATTTCTGCCGCTTCTTCATAGTTGGAAGGTTCTTTATCAATGAAGTCACGAAATAAAGCTACATACCCAGAGCAGGACCTGGTCCTCTTTCTTTCTCTGTGATTCCTTTCTGGAGACCCATATCTTTCTGTACCTTGGATAGCTTATCGTACCCAAGCAGGTTTCCTCTTGTGAGGATTTTTCTCCTAAGGTGGATCTACAGGTTCTTGAGGTTCTTCTAATTCTTGATCTTCTTCTTGAATTTCTTCATTCATGGTTGTGTCACGAATTCTGGGTGCTTTTGTTTCTTCAAGATCTTCAGCAGGTCTCTTTTTGGATTTGTTGTAAGCTGAGTCTTCGTCAAATGTTACATCCCTTCTGATGATGTCGATCTTCTTGAATCCTAGGAGGTATATTCTGTAAGCCTTCGAGCTTTCAGAGTATCCCACAAATATACCCTTCTTTCCTGAAGGATCTAACTTTGTCCTCTTTTCTTTTGGAATGTGTATGTACACTGGACAACCGAATATTCTGAGATGGCTAACTCCTGGTTTCTTGCTAGAAAAGACTTCTTAAGGTGTCTTGTTCTTGAGTACTCTGTGTGGAGTACGGTTCTGTACATACACCGCTATTCTGGTAGCTTCTTCCCATAGATGCACGGGAAGATCTTGATCATGAAGCATTACTCTTGCATCTTCCATGATAGTTCTATTCTTCCTTTCTGCAACCCCATTCTATTGTGGATTATATGGAGTGGATAACTCCCTCTTAATACTTGAATCTTTTCATAACTCTTTCAATTCATTTGATGTGAATTATCCGCCATTATTTGATCGAAAGGTCTTGATCTTGTTTTCAGTGTGGTTCTCGATCAAGACTTTGAATTCCTTGAATTTGCTGAATACTTCATCTTTGTTCTTCATAAAGTATATCCATGTCTTCCTAGAAAAATCATCAATAAAAGAAACATAGTATACATACCCGCTTAAAGAACTAGATGACATTGGACTGCATACATCGGAGTGAATGATTTCCAAGATTCCCTTTTCTTTGCTTTCGCTACTTGAAAATGCCTTCTTTTTATTCTTTCCTTTCGCACATCCTTTGCGAACTCCTTCATGTTTTACCTGAATTTCTGGAAGTCCTTCAATAGCTTTGCTTGCAAGTGGTAGTGCTCTGTAATGTACATGTGCAAGCCTTCTATGCCAAAGTTCATTTGGCTCTACTATGTCATGGACCAAAGCTTGTTCTGGATGGCCCTTCAATTTGTATAATCCTCTTTCTTGTTCTCCAATTACTATTTTATCGTCAATCGTCTTTCCTATTGGCCACATGAGGACTTGGCCATCTACAAATGCAACCCTCGTTCCTTTTGCATCTAGTGCCGATATGGAGAGAAGATTCTTCTTTAGTCCTGGTACAAACAAGACATCCTTCATTTTCATAGACTTTCTAGAGTCTAGCTTGTAGGAGGATTCACCACTACCTTTTATGGGATATTGGTAGTCATCCCCAAGTTTCACCTTATGGGGTGAATTATGTTCGGATAGTTTCTCAAAATATTCCTTGAATCCTGTGATGTGTTTGGAAGCCCCACTGTCAATAAGCCAATCTTTGCTTCCATGTGTGACAGTTCCCGTGAGAGCGGAGATCATAACATATTCTTCATCACTTGAAGAGTCTTCACTTTCTTTTTTTACTCTCTTTCTGGGAGGATCATCATCGTCAGTAGTGTGAGCATGATGTCTTCTTTTGGAGTTCTTCTTCTTCTTAGATCCACTCTTATTCATGGGACAATTTCTAGAAAAGTGTCCTCTTTCATCACATGTATAGCATCTGAGTTTGGATGGATCCTTCTTCACAAAATTATCTTTTTGATGAGAATGCTTACAATGGTGATGATGATTTTCCCTTCTGCCTTTCTTGGAGTGTACTATGAGAGATTGATCTTCATTTCCCATCTTTTCTTCTCGAGCTACTATTCGAGCTTCTTCTTGTGAGCATTCTTCCCACACCCTGCTGAATTTGATTAGCTTCTTTCTAGCATAGATTCCTTAGATGAAAGCATCCCATGACCTAGGGAGACCATTCAAGGTTGTCATCATAATTTCTGCATTCTCCACTTCTTCATCTACTGCTTCGAGTTGTTCTTTTATATGGGAGACCCTTGTAAAGTATGACTGTATGGTCTCCTCATTCTGGATCTTTACATTCTTCAACTGGTTCATCAAGTCATCTTCCCGTTTATGTTCTTCCCTTCAAACAGTTTGGTTAGGGAATCAAACATAGATTTAGGTGTCTTGAGGGAGGACACCTGTGGTATGAGGTGATCCTTGATTGTATCAGAAATAATCCTTTTATCCATAAGCAACTTCTTCTTATGTAAGGCCTTAGCCTCATCTTCCTCTGGAACTGGAACCTCCTCATTGATGTAGGAGTCCAACTCATTTTCTTCCAGGACCAGGGAGATCCTATACTTCCAGGCTCGGAAGTTATCAGCTCCCTCAATAATTTCATCAAGCTTGGTATGATGAGACATCTTAACTAAGAACCTCAAATGGAAATACAAAAGATTTAGATCTTTCCAGGTCAAGATCTCAGATCTGGATTTGGAGCTGAATTTCTACAGTGTTGGTTCAGGAGCAGATTAGGGTTTGACTTTCCTAAAGTTCTGTCCAACCAAATGCTTTGATATTGATCCCTAAACTTATATTTTGAGGAGGAGATCAATCCAGGCCTAGGCTCACTCAAAAATTCCACTTTTGTGGAAAGCCCTAATTTCTGGCAGCAGTGTCGGGTCAAAAATAGAAAATGCTCAGAATCAGATTTTGCTTCGACAGAAAGACACACCCTAGGGAGGAGAGTCATCCCAACCTTCTTTTGCTGAAAATCTATGGAGAGAGATCCAAAAAGTAGGAATCCCTAGTTCCCAAAGCTGCACAGTGTCTTCTTCTTAGGTTAGCACTGATACCATGTTATATTTTTAACATTTAAGCTAGCATTATATTAGGTCTTTAACTGAGAGAATAACAAGCACAGCAATAAAACACAAGAGACAATGAAAACATTGTTTTTCCTTGGGGAAACCATAAATGGAGAAAACCCCACAAATTCCTCAGAGATAGAATCAGCACCAAAAGTAAAACCCCAAAACAGTAAGATGATCTCTTGACAACAGTAGCCTCTTTCTTTCTAGCCCCAGCAACTTCTTCTCCCTCAGCTATGTGCTACAACTGAGTGTGAGTGAGTGTGTGTTAAATAGAGAGGCTCACTCTCTATTTATACTAATTTCCAACTTGATAATAACTCACTAGGTCCGACTTCACTAGGAGAGTCTAATAACCCTAGGGCCCTGCAACTCCGGGGACTTTAACCCTTGATCAATAGGAGGGTTACCCACAATGACTTGACATGACTTGTTTACATTGTAGAAACTCCCGATCGGAACATCGAGGCATGAAATGACTCAAGTACATTACAAACACTTCCCAAAATAAACATCGGGGTACAATACATAAGATATACAAGTGAATACATTCCGAAGTTACAATTACATCAACATAAATATCATTTCAGGTTTCTACAACATTTAAGTCATGAATCAAATATGAATCTCCCTTTATTTTTCTTTAAAAGTTTGCAGAAGATGTCTAGCAGAGTAAGGGAGCATCAGTAGCATACTAAGCAGTCCATATTTCATAATGGTTTGATAAAATTAATTATTAGTATTGTGCTCCAAAAGAAAGGAAAGACTTGGGATTATTTTTTATTCTGGTCTAGGTTTCAAAGTGAGAAGGAGGAAAAATCAAAGAGAAGACAAGTGAACAAATCCCATAACTTAGTTAAAAAGTTGAAGAAAGAAGCCATAGTCGAAGTGGAAGAAGAGACTACATAAGAAAAGTCTTTGACACAGAGGGTTGAAAATCTTGAAAGTGAACAACAAAAGAAATCTGATGAAGATGAATTGTTGAAAGTTCAAAGGCAGAATTTAGATCATGCAGAAAATACCCTTAATGAAGATGCAAACTAGGGAATAGATGAAGGCTTTTTAAAACAAGAGCAGATCCATACAGAAGTACATGAAGAAAGAAAGGAAAGCCCACTGATTGATAAACCAAGGGTTGACAATGCGCAGAGCTCACAAGAAGGGTTTGAAGAAAAGTTGGTTTTACAAGGAGTCAAAAGAAAGGTGGTTCAGCTTGTAGCTATTAAGCATCAAGGTAAAACATTAAGCATGTTGGGAGAAATAGGAGTAGGATAGAGACCTAAAACCATACCTAAAAACAAATTAAGGTTGAACATGAAAAAGCTATTAAATCCTAAGCTAGCTCAGGAGAAAATCACAATAATAGAAGACTCTTCTTCCCAAGAAGATTTAGAAGAGGAGGAGAGCCTGAGTGTTAGGAAGGTCAAGGGTAAGAAACAACCTCCTTTGATGGTTAATTCAGCCTCGACAAAGACTAAAATTTCAGAACAATTAGAAGATGTTAAAGGAAAAGAAATCCTTAGCCATCAACATGATGATTTCATGAAACATCATTCAGTGATGACAACATCATGTACAGGTGAAGAAGAAATTGCAGAGCCATCAACCCAGTGCAATTTTGAAGGTGTTGAGTCTCCAGGGGTTCCTGTAACAATGACAGAGCAACAACAAGAAGATGATGAAGAAATCTTTAAGAAATTAAAAATACATTGGATGCCAAAAGGATTGTCTCCAACTTCAAAAGGAAAATGTATAGATTCTGAGAATGAAAACCTTCGAAGAAATATCAAGCAGTACAAGTACCAGATATAATTTATGCATGAAACAAATGAAGGTTTAGTAGTGGCCAACAGAAGATTAAGAGAATATCTAGAGGAGACTAAAAGCCATTACCAATAATTAATTGTAGTTTCCAAGGAAGCACTAAAGAGGAAAAGGAAAACACAAAGCTTATGTGCAGAGATGAAGCAAACTATCCAAGAAGTAACTCAACAAAATTAGGCATTGTCAAAAAGAATCGAAGACCTAGAAGCTGAGCAGCAGAGAACCAGAAGGAAGACTCAAGCTTTGGAGGGGATAGATCTTTTGGCAGAAGCTGTTAAATATTTGTAAAAGGATTTTAGTTACAGGTGTTATTAGTTAATTTTTGTAAAGAAAGTAGTTTGTTTTGAAAAACTTTTACTTTGTTAAGTGAGTCAATAGTCTAACCTAGAAGGTAGTTATTCAGTTAGATAACTGTTTTTTGAATGTAATCAAAATAAAAGCAAGACATTAAAATGATAGAGGGTTGGAATTTTTGTACAAGGGGAGGCTTTCAAGCTACTGTATACAGAGATAAGTTCATAAACTCTTATGTATTTTGGATTATTGATTATGTTATATATGCAATATATAGGCCCATTTTATCCTATTTGCTGGTTTCATTGTTGATTGGTGTGATCACTCAGTTTATAAATTCATTTCTTGTTTAAGGTTATTTCTCATGGAATTCTTGTGAACTGTGGATGAAACTCAGTAATGTGCTTATGTTGTTCTGGTTTATGTTTCATATATTATACATATCTGACAAAGTGTCCTCAGACACATAAATTTATTAATGAAGAAGGAAAATACTTACATCACAAAGATGTGAGGGCTAAGTCCCGAAATATTATATCACATGGAAAACTTGATGGATTTAAATATCCAAAAAGTAACAACTAATTTACTGTTACTAAAACTAACTTAGGGACACCTCACATAATCATGTGAGTGTGTAGATGCCCTTTTACATTTATTAAACTAAACTTCTAAACATAACATTTTGTATCATAATTCCTAACAATCCCTTCTTTGATCCAAAAATTCTTTTGAACAAATACCAAGTTCATTTCTAAACTCATCAAATTTGACCCTTCCAAGAGATTTTGTAAAAATATCTGCAGTTTGATCTTTTGATGGACAATACTTTGGCTTGATGATTTGTTTGACAATGAGAGCCCGAATGTAATGATACTTAGTATCCACATGCTTAGTCTTTGAATGAAAAACAGGATTTTTGGCTAACTTGATTGTTGATTGATTATCAATAAGTAATGAAGTTGCTTCTTTCTGATCAACTTTGAGGTTTTGCAAAATCCTTCTTCACCAAACTATCTCACAAGCAGCTTCCCAAGCTGAAATATATTCTGCTTCTACTGTAGAATTCGCAATTGTATCCTACTTTTTACAACTCCATGCCACTACAGCTGATCCCATATTCATTAAGTAACCTGAAGTAGATGCCCTGTCATCAACATATCTAGAAAAATTCACATCTGAATAGCCAACAAGCTTGAAATTTTTGTTTCTTTTAAACTCAAGTCCAAAATCCTTTGTTCCTTGAAGATACCTTAACACCCTTTTTGTTGCATTCCAATGACTTTCTCTAGGTTCCTGCATATATCTGGAAAGTATGCTGACTACATAAGATAGATTAGGACAAGTATTCATCAAGTCAATGAAGCATCCAATTAACTGTCTATATCCAGTACAATTTACAAGTCCCCTCGCTTCAAACTTAGAAAGTTTTAAATTTTTCTCCATGGGGGTAATCGTCGGTTTACATTCCTCCATTCCAAACTTCTTCAATAATCCAGAAATGTACTTAGCTTAAGAAATAAATATACTTCCTTCCCGTTGCTTTACTTCAACTCCAAGATAGTAATGAAGTAATCCCAAGTCTGCCATTCAAAACCTGTTTGAAGTTCTTGCTTAACTTGAAATATATGATCATTATTGTTACCTGTTATGAGCAAATCATCAACATACATAACCAAGATGACTAAGTTGTTTTCTTGGATTCGAACATACAAAGTATCATCTAACTCACTACGAAGAAAACCAACTTTCTGTAGGTAGGCATCCATTTTTGCATACCAAGCTCTGGGAGCCTGTTTCAATCCATACAATGCCTTAACCAGTTTACAAACTTGATTTTCTTTCCCTGGAACCTCAAAACCAAAATTTTGAGTCATATAAACATCCTCTTGCAACTCACCATTTATAAATGCACTTTTTACATCCATTTGATGCACTTTCCATCCATTTTGTGCAGCTAAAGCTAGCACAATCCTGATAGTATTCCATTTCGCTGTTGGAGCAAAAGTTTCTTCATAGTCAATCCCTTCTTTCTGAGCAAAACCCTTTGCCACCAATCTTGCCTTATATTTATCAATATCTCCATTTGCTTTGTACTTAATTCTGTAAACCCACTTACAACCAATGGGTTTAACATCATGTGGACAATCAACATTTTTCCAAGTATTATTCTTCATTACTGCATCATACTTACTTTGCATTGCTATCTTCCATTCATCATATTCAACTGCTTCATTAAAAGTAGTTGATTCAACAACTGAAAGAGCAAAATTTTATGAACCCATATTAGAACTCCTTATACCTATTTTGCCTTTTTCATCAGACTTAACATCCTGAAGTAACTTAGTTTCCCATTTTGGTTGCTTCTTTTCAATGTTAACTTGATATAAATCATCCAAGTTAACTTGTGAAGAATTCAAAGCATCTTCAACCTGTTCATCATCCTATACTTCTGAAGTTAAATCAAACCATTGTTCATTCCTTGTCTTGTTTAAGTGTTGCATCCTTATTTGTTCCTTAGTTACTTTTTCCTCTAAGTGACTAAGTTGTTTTTCAACTTCTTCTACACTTAAACTTTTTGTTTCATCAGAAATCACATCCCTACTGATAATAAACTTTCCATCTGAAAGAAGCCTATACCCCTTTTTCTCATCGGAATAACCAATCAACATGCACTTAACACTTCTAGACTCTAACTTCTTTCACTTTTCTTTTGGGACAAGTGCATAACAAACTGAACCAAAAACTATCGAATGTTTGACCATAGGTTTGAATCCATACCAACCCTCAAAAGGAGTTATTCCATCAAGTGATGATGAAGGAGATCGATTCCTTAAATAAACTGTTGTATGAACTACTTCAGCCCAATAACATGAATTCAACCCTTTGAAAAATAACATTGCTCTAGCCATGCCCAATAAAGTCCGATTCATCCTTTTTGATACTCCAGTTTGCTGTGGAGTATAAAAATTGGTCAACTGTCTTTTAATCCCTTTTTCCTGACAATATGTCAACAAATGATTTGATGTAAACTCACCACCATTATCAGTTCTCAAAGTAGCAATCTTTTCCTTTGTCGTTGTTTCCACCAAATTTTGAAATAACTGAAACTTTTCAAACACTTCTGATTTTTCCTTCAAGAAATACACCCAAGCCATCGTGCTAAAATCATCAATAAACAACAAAAAATATTTACAACTACCAAGTGAAGTTTCCAAAGGACCACAAACATCACTATGAACAAGCTGTAATCTCCTTGTTGCTCTCCAAGTGCTTTTTGAAAAATCTATCCTTCTTTGTTTGCCATAAATGCAAGCTTCACACTTTGCATTTTCCTTCCGAAAAGTAGGCAACCCCTTTACCATTCCTTTTATTTGAAGTTGTACAAGACTATCAACATTCAAGTGCCCAAAATGAATGTGCCACAATCTAATAGATGAAACATCAGTTTCAGCTAAACCTGGAAATTCCTTCAAACGTTCTGCTGATCTAGGAATGATTGTTCCCTTCATCCTAAGAACCTTTCCATCTTCATAACCTATCATAACTGTTTTGTATGCATCATTTTTTGAATTAACCAAAATAATACCATCTTCCATTACAATTTGATGTCCTAATTGGCGAATGACAACTAACGACAACAAATTTTTCTTAAATGTAGGTACATACCAAACATTAGAAATCAATCTTTCTCCAATTCCTGGCAAGTCAACCTTGACTATTCCTTTTCCCTGTGGCAAATGAATAGAATCATCTACAAGAAAGATTGAATTTAAATGACAATCTTCATAACTCCAAAAGAAATCTTTTATGTGTGTCATATGTTGAGTAGCCCCTGTATCCATAATCCAAGAATCTTCAAAATCATTTTTCAAACAATAAGAATATTGGACAAAATTCGCTGATTCCAACTGATGAAATTGAACAAAATCCATTGATTCTGATTGTCCAAGTGCTGTAAAAACATATTCACAATTTTCACTATCGTCTGCATGAGCATAATGTGCCGCTGATGAAGATTCTTTAGATTCTCTTTCTTTTAGAATTTTTTCAAATGAAACTCTACAGCTTGAAGCATAATTTCCAACTCTATTACAACGAAAACATGTGACATGTTTATTACATCTTCGTCTTCCAGAGAAATGTTGGTTTTTTGAACCTCTTCCTCTTCCAGAAAACTGTGATTGTGTACTTTCTGATTCTTTAGAACCTCTTCCTTGATTTCTTCCTCTTCCTCTTCCAAAACCTTGACCACGACCTTTGTTTGAATATTGAAAAGAACTTCGTTTTTGTTCATTTTCTTTCTGATCATTTCCCTTTTGATAATTACCTGAAGACTGTTTGCTAGTACTTGCGACCAAAACATCTTCTCCTGCTTGCTTTGTTTTACCAAAAGTTTTGTCATGTGTGGCAAGTAATTCACTTAGTGCGTCAAAATAAATTTTATCCAATTTATTTGTAATCTGTAAAGTTTCCAAAAAATTCTTATGTGTCTCAGGCAATCCTGCGATCAAAATGGTCACCATCATGCTGTCCTCAATTTTACCAAAACCAGCTCTTGAAATTTCATGTTTGATATTTTCCAATCTAAAAATGTACTCCATGACATCACCTCCTGAAGACAATATTTGTTGAAACAACTTCAATTCAAGATCGATTTTCTTAGCTTCACTCTGAGAATCAAATAGATCTTTCAATGTCTTCCAGGCTGACCACGCATCAGAACTATTTTCAATATGCACATAAATATCATTAGAAATAGTACTGTGAATCAATGCTAAGGCCTTCTCGTCTTTTAGTTCCCACTTTGCAAGCTAATCAGGAATAGTCGGTTTGGTAGGCTGAGCATTACAAAAACCCTTCCACAATTCATTAAAAAGACTTACAATTTTATACATTGTAAAAAATAAACACCTTATAACTCCAGAAGATGTATATTATGCAAACCGTATAGCTCCAAGAATTAAAAAGAAGAAAGCACTTTATGTCACCAGAATAAACAAAAACCTTATATCACCAATAGAAGTTTTTTATGCAAAAATATCACCACCAACATGAAAGAAAAATTACACATCAACAAGAGTCACCATGAAATATTGCAAGAAACACCACACACCATGGAAAATAAAGCTATAGGGGCTTGGCCTTGACCCACTTATAGCCTCAAGAAAAGAATTTGATAGAGCTTCACTTTGCTCTAATCAAAACTTGAGTGAAAATACAAGTACTCCTTATGACACCAACAATGCTCCTTATTACTCCAATGCCCAATAAAAAATATCACCTTATCAATCCAAACAATAACAAATCTTTATAGTTGAATTGGAGAGAAACAAGATTGTTGAGTAGGAGGTCACAAGTTCCAGTCCCATCAACTCCAAAAATAACCTTTGTTTTTTTTTAAAGTTTTATTTCTCCACCTTTTTCTTCTTAAAAAAATCTCCAAAAATAAAAATGAATAATAAATTACCCTATCTCTCCAAAACAACTTATTCACTTTTCAAAATATTACATAAATCTTGAATTAAATGAAAAGTGAAAATATATATATATATATATACAAGATTGTGAACTCTTCTATCTCTACGCTGGAGTTTTGCTGGTTCTTTTCAACATTGGTTTTCTCTTTTCAATGCCTGCTGGTTTTCTCTCTTCAACGCTGGTTTTATTTCTTCAATGCTTGCTGTTTTTCTCTCTTCAATGCCTTCTGGTTTTCTCTCTTCAACGCTGGTTTTCTCTCTTCAATGCCCGTTGGTTTTCTCTCTTCAATGCCTGCTGGTTTTCTCTCTTCAACTCTGGTTTTCTCTCTTCAATGCCTGCTGGTTTTCTCTCTTCAACACTGGTTTTCTCTCTTCAATGCGTTGGTTTTCTCTCTTCAATGCCTGCTCCAAAATGGTGAACTCTTTCTCTTCAACGCCTCCTCCAAAACACTGCTGATTTAAGTTGGTGTATCTATCTCTCTCAATGAGTGAGTGCAATAAGAATGATTTTTTTATTTGAAAAAAAAACAAGAACTTATATGTGTCTTCTTTTTTATTATTCTTAAAAATTCTCTTCCTCAAGATTTTAAATAACCTTGCCTTCCAAAAATACAATATTTTACTCTCTCCAAGTAAAAATGAAAAAACTGAGTCAATAAAAAATCTTTTCTGCACAGATTCTTTTTTTTAGCCCAAAAGAATAGGAAGCATTAACTTATGGTCAAAATTTCGCTATTCCAAAACCTTGAAAGTCACCTTCTTCAAACAACCTTTAGCACCTTCCACCCATGTTCCAACCAGACCAAGCTTCAACCGCGTGCTATGATACCACTCTGACAAAGTGTCCTCAAACACATAACTTTATTAATGAAGAAGGAAAATAATTACATCACAAAGATGTGAGGTCTAAGTCCAGAAAGATCACCTCACATGGAAAACTTGATGGATTTAAATATCCAAAGAGTAACAACTAATTTACCATTACTGAAACTAACTTAAGGACACCTCACATAATCAGGTGAGTGTGTAGATGCCCTTTTACATTTATTAAACTAAACTTCTAAACATAACATTTTGGATCATAATTCCTAACAATATCAGTCTTTCATTGTTGCATGATTTAGTGTTTGTCTTAGCCTTATGAGTATTTACCCTCTTGTTAACAAATTGCAAAACCAAAACCCTAAAAACATGTTTTACTTAGTTTTATTTTATGAGATTGTGTTGGCTTGTTCTTTAGTAGTCTGAAAACAATTTCTGGCACTAACATCTTTGGCGACGTTGCCGGGGACGAAGCTGAAGCATACTTTCCCTAGGTTATTCATCATTCAACTAGTTTTGAGAGGTGGACAAAACTAGCAAATCTTTACGACTACATTTCACCAAATAGTTCACAGTGGCTACTAAGGGAGTTGGGACAAGAAGTAGACCTAGTTCACCATTACACTTGGGTGTCTCAGACCTAGAGAAAATTTTGAAAGAAGCTAGGAAGATTAAGAAATCACAGTCATCCCCAGCTTTGTATAACCCTGATCAAGTGGACCTATTGTCTCCCTTTTCATTTGCAAAGGAAGAAAAACAAGATTCATCATGGTTGAAACCTACAATCCCTGTTAGCATTTTTCAATTCTTTACTGATCCTTAGTCTTTCAATAAAGCAAAAGCCCTATCTCCTGGAAAAATCCCTTTGTTTAAGTTTAAGGTGAGTAAGAGTCTTTTTCAGCCAAGTTCTAGTCAGGGATTTTTCTTCATCTAAACCAATCAGTTTAAAAACGGCAGCCCAGCAGCAGCCTCCATTAGATATGATGGATAGGATGGTGGCAGCTGGGTATGCACCTTTAGTTCTACCTCAGCCCTTAAATGCTCTTCTTGGGGGGGATTACAGAAAGTACTTGCTTAGATTTAATGGACAAGGTGAGATAATAGCTGAGGAACACTGGGATGCATTTCTAAGCTATGCAGATAATCAAAATATAGAGGCAAAGGATGTGTGGATGAGAATATTTGTACAAATTTTGGATGGAGAAGTCAGGAAGTGGTTTAGGGAGTTACCTGCAAATTCCATTACTTTAATAGAGGAGCTTCAGGATATTTTCATGAGATAGTGGGGTGATACTAAGGATCATACATATTATATCACAGATTTTTGAGCCCTAAGAAGGAAGAAAGATGAAACTATAGCTGACTTATCTAAGAGGTTTAACAAAATGTATGGTGGAATCCCTACAGAAATCAAGCCTTCCGAAACTTCTATGAAACTCACCTATGCTAATGCTTTTGACCATGAGTTTTCCTTACACTTGAGAGAAACAAGACCTATTACTTTACTGAAAATGAAAGAAGCAACCGTGGAGGTAGAATCTAATATTCTTACCTCTAATAGATTGAAGGTAAATTCAGCTCAACAAGTTTATGACAGAAAGGGTAAAAAGGAAGCAGCTCCAGCAGTTTCAACATCACAATCTGCATATAGCAAAATTGATGAGATGGCAAAATTAGTGAAAATATGGACAACAAAATTAAACAAATTGGAATTAGAGAAAAATTCCAATATGCCTACTCAAGAAGGGGACAGAAACCCTAATAATCCAAATCAGTTTAGAAGACAGTTTGCACCTCATTTTATACTCTGAGAGAGAATAAATAATGGCATACAATGAGAAAGGAGAGAGGTTGAAGATCAAAAGGTGCCACCCCCACTTCAAAACAATGTCACTGATGAAGGAGAAATAGAAGAGGACAAGCAGTTTGAAGAGACAAATCAAGACATGAATTATTTTGGAGAACAGTTGACAGAAGGTTTTGTAACTGAGGAAGATTTTTTTTAACTATGAATATTATGATGCAAATGTTTTTAAGACAGAAGATGATTTATACCTTGAAATAACATCTGATATATACCAATCTGAGCCTAAGAAAACCCTAAATTTGAGGTCAGGACCAAAACAGGTGGTTCAAAACCCTAAAAAAAGGCAATTCTTCCTCCTAAACAACAATCTAATCTAGCATTAGAAAAAAGACAGAATCGGGATAATCCAGAGAAGGTTATTAAAGTTGAAGAAGTGAATAAGAACATGCAGAATTTTAACTTTGAAAATGAATTATGCAAAATTAAAATCCCAATGCCTTCCACTGAGTTGATAAAAAAATCCTTATTATAAAAATTCAGTTCAGAAAATGATGGGTTCAGCAGCCAGTCAGGTGCCCTCATACACGGTAAATTTACAAGAAGAAAATCCCAAAATTTTTATTCGATCAGCTTTAGCAGAGAAAACTGAAAATGATGCAAGTGCATCCCCACCTTTTTATATCACATTAACCAACAATGAACAGATGACCCATAATTATCTTTTGGATTCAAGAGCATCTCATAATTTAATGCCAAAAGCAGTCATGGAAGCTTTGGGGTTGAGCATAACAAAACCTTATCATGACTTATATGCTTTTGATTCCATAGTTGTCAAGTGTTTGGGAGTAATAAAGAACATGGTGGTTAACTTAACACAACTACCAATGAAAAGTGTTAATATGGATGTAGTAGTAGTAGATTTTACACCTAAATTTGGAATGCTTCTTTCTAGGTCCTGGGCTAAGAAAGTAGGGGGAACTTTACAGATGGATTTATCTTATGCTACAATTCCTGTCTTTGGAGGTGAGAATAGGAGGTTGTATAGAGAGTTGCAATTTGCTTATATTGTTACTGATGACAGGAATCCTACAAATCATCCATTATATGCTGTTGAAAAGGATTTGGGGACTTGTATGTTGCATTTCAGTGAAGATAATTATGTTTCCGGTATGTTACAGGTTGAAAAAGAAAAATCAGTCAAATGTACTAGGGAACAAAAGGATGAACTTTGGCAGATGTATTTTGATGGATCATCATTTAAAAAAGGTGTTGGAGCAGGAGTTGTTATGATATCCCCTGGTGGTGAAGTGGTAAGATTGATGTATAAGTTAGAATTTGTTACTACCAATAATACAGTAGAGTATGAAGCTCTGTTGTTAGGTTTGAGAGCTACAAAGGATATAGGTATTCAAAAAATCTCTGTTTATGGCGACTCTGAGTTGGTTGTTCAGCAAGTAAGGAATAACTATCAAGTAAAACAAGATTTGTTGAAAGCGTACATGAACGAAGTATGGGATATGATAGATAGTTTCTTTGTGGAATTCAATATTTCTTATATCCCTAGGGATCAAAACCAAACTGTTGATTCTCTTTCCCTAGCAGCTACACATTTCAAGATTCCTAAAACAACTCAGCTGAAATATCCTATTGAAGTCAGGTACAAACCTTCTGTGCTTGATAATATAAAGTAATGGAATTTTTTTGAGGATGAGCTAGAGATTAAAAGGTTTTTAGAGTTGACTGGTGAGTTCTCTAATTCCTTAATTGATCAAGAACAGGATGATGAAACTGAATATACTGAGGGTTTTGCAAAAAATGAAATTGCAGGTCATAAAATCATTGAGCTGAAAAGCAATTTTATTCCTAAGGGTTTGGTGCCCTTAGAGAGGATCTTTTTCAAAGGATGACACCCCCTTAAAACCAGATATGCAGTCTTCAGAGGAGAATTTAATGGATTGTAATATTGGCACAAAGGAGCATCCTAGGATAGTGAAGATCTCAAAGGAACTCACAGCAGAGCAAAGAAACAGGTACATCAAGTTGTTAAAAGAATATGTTGATATATTTGCTTGGTCATACAAAGATTTGAAAACTTATGATACTATTATTATTTAGCGTAAAGTGCCTTTGAAACCAAATATCAAACCATTCAGACAGAAACTAAGGAGAATCAATCATGCATTATTCCTTGTCATAGAAAAGGAGGTTAAGAAACTATTGGATGCTAAGATCATTGTTCCTCTTCGATGTTCATCGTGGGTAGAAAACCTAGTACCTGTCAGAAAAAAGAATGGAGAAATAAGATTGTGTGTTGACTTCCGTAATCTGAATAGGTCTTCACTTAAAGACAGCTACCCTTTACCAAAAATTGAAAAAATATTGTAGAAGGTGGTGGGTTCCCAAAGGATTTCAATGGTGGATGGTTTTTCAAGGTATAACAAAATTGAAATGCACCCAGATGACAAAGAAAAGACAGCCTTCACTACCCCTTGGGGTACTTTTATGTATGAAAAAATGCCATTTGAATTAATGAATGCTGGAGATACCTTTCAAAGAGCTATGGACATAGCCTTTTCTGGAGAGAAGGATAAGTTTGTAGTGATCTATTTGGATGACATAAAAGTTTTCTCACAATCTGATGAAGAGCACTTAAAGCACCTAAAACAGACTTTCTTGAAGTGCAGAAAATATGAACTGTCTCTCAATCCAAAAATGTCACATTTTGTTGTGCAGGAGGGTAAGTTGTTGGGTCATTTGGTTTCAGTTGATGGGATAAGGATAGATCCAGAAATGGTAAAAGCTATTTTGAAGATCAGTTTAACGAGAAGTAAGAAGGATGTGCAATCTTTTATTGGAAAATTAAATTTTCTGCGTTGGTTCATACCAAATTTTGCTGAAACCATTAAACAAATAGCATCTATGTTGAAAAAAGATCAGTAAGTGAAATGGACTGCAGAGGCTAGGAATTCATTTGAGAAGATTAATCTAGATCTTACAGAAGCACCAGTGTTAGTGAGTCCTAATTTTTCAAAGAAATTTATGACTTTTTCTTTTGCATCAGAGGATACTTTAGCAGTTGTTTTGTTATAGAAGAATAATGATGGACTTGAGTAGCCAATTGCATTTTTCAACAAGACCCTCAAAGACTCAGAGTTGAAGTACAAGACTTTGGAGAAACAAGCTTACTCACTGGTTAAAGCATTAAAAATTTTCAGAATTTATGTTTTACATTCTAAAATCATTGCTTACGTTCTTAATGCTGCCATTAAGGATATATTAACTCAACCTTATAGTGAAGGAAAAAAGGGAAAATGGATTGCTAAGATAAAGGAATATGACATGGACATCAAGCCTACCAAACTAGTGAAGGGACAGGGTTTGGCTAAATTGTTAGTTGGTTCAAATTGTCAAGCTTTAGGCCCTCATCTGATGGCAAAACATCCTGTACAAGAAGAATTGCAAGTTGAACAAGAGAAGGAAAAGATTATGGAGCAGTATGCAGACATTGTACACTTCCTTTTGTATTTACAATGTCCTGAACATCTAGATAAAAAGGATGCTAGGTCATTGAAGTTAAGAGCTACTAAATATTGTTTGATAGAATAGTAGCTATTTTGGAAAGATCCAGGAGGTATTTCGCTTAGATGTTTGGACAAGCCAGAAATTGAGGAGGTAATCTCATAATCACATGAAGGTGCTTGTGGGGGACATAAGTATTGGAAGGTAACTACTTATAAAGTATTGAGGTCTAGATACTATTGGCCTTCTTTGTTCTCCGATGTATACCAGCATGTAAGAGATTGTATCCCATGTCAAAAGTTTGTTGGTAAGCAAAAGTTAGTGTCTTTACCATTGAAGTCTATTGCAGTGAATGCTCCTTTTCAGCAGTGGGGATTGGACTTTATAGGGGATATAAATCCTTCTTCTTCAGGGAAACATAAATGGATTTTGACAACTACAGATTTCTTCACTATATGGGTAGAAGCTATCTCCACAAGAAATGAAATAGACAAAGTAATAATTAGCTTTATTCAGGAAAATATTCTTAGCAGATTTGGATGTTCCAATAAGTTATTGACTAATAGTGCTAAAGCTTTTAAGTCCAAAGCTATGGTGACATTTTAGAAAATGGGATTGTTTTGAAACACTCAACACCTTATTACCCTCAGGGAAATGGGTTAGTTGAAACAACCAATAAGAGCATTATTCAAAGCATCAAGAAGTTGTCAAGTCAGAATAAAAGTTCATGGGACTTAAAGCTAAAATATGCATTGTGGGATGACAGGATAACAATTAAAAAGGAAATTGTGACTTCTCTTTTTCAACTGGTATATGGCACTGATGTGGTGTTTCCTGTTCAACTTGGTATTCCAGTGATGAAATTTCTTCAAGACAGTCAAGAGGAACCTAGTGACATTCAAAGGAGAATTTACACACTAATTGAATTACAGCAAGAGCATGAATCAGTAGAAGGAAAGGCTCAACTATAGAGAAAGAAGATGAAAGAAAGGTTTGATAGAAAGATCAAAGAGAACACCTTTTTTGATGGAGATATGGTTTTGAGATGGGATGCTAGAAAGGAACAGAAGGGAAAACATGTTAAGTTTGATCATTTATGGTTTGGTCCTTCCATAGTTTCAAAGATTCTGGAGAATAATACTTTTGTACTACAGACCTTGGACGGTGAGGAGTTGTCTAATCCAGTCAATAGACGATTCCTCAAGCATTTTTATAGTTTTTGAGGGAAAATGTTTTGATTTTCATTGTATATACCGGTGTGTGAAGGTTTGAATAAAGACTCCATAGCCCAATGGATATTTTGCAGAATAGCAGACAGTTTCAGTTATAGCACAGAAGGCACTAATCTACAGGTTCTTGAAGCCTCACAAGGAGGACTTCATCCCGCAGCAGGAGCCAGATGTTATAGCTTATTTTTGTTTTCTATTTTTGAACCATATGCTTGTCTTAAAACATGCTTTTTCTAGTTGCTTTAAAATTTTGAGCTTGGTTTTTTAAAGCATTTTGATAGTAGGCTTTATTTATAATTGATTTTATAAGTTTTCTTTTTAATTTTTCTTTACTTAGTAGATTTCATAGTTTTTATGGGCTAATAGGATGTATATATTTCTGAAAGGTTCTAAAGAAATATCATAAGGGCTTATCAAAGGTTAATTACCAAAATTTAACACATTGTTTTGAGTTTTGGTTAAAAAATCATTAAACAAATATTCTTGTAGTGCAAAGACAGAAAATATGAACAAGGGCGCTACAAGTAAATCACGACCTTTGAAAAAATCGTATCTTTGCTCGTGAATTTCAAAATTTGCACATGACAAGAATTTTTCACACTTTTAAAGGAGATTGATACATGTTTAGGCCTGACTAATCATTTTGACAAGTGTTTTGAGTTAAGGCAAGAATCATTCAAGCAAGTTGCAGTTGTCCGAAAGGTGGAAGATACAGATCCTTTAAACAACAATGATGGTGCATGATGGGGGTAATTCATTGTCAATTACGAATTTACTAAATGTATGAAAGATCACATAGACCGTATTGAGACCTGGCAGTTCATGGTTGAAAGATGAAAATGGTTAGAGATTTAGGGTTTGCAGGGTAATCGACTGCCGCAATCATGGCAGCTAAAGCCAGAGATACAAAGGTCAAGGGACACCTAGGAAGACAAGATACCAAATTTTCAGCAATCGAAACTATTATCACGACAGGTATGCAACCGATTGTTGACATCATCCCTGAATTTGGGTTTGTAGTGATAGAAGAGTAGTGATGGTTGTTAATTAAGAATTGCATCAGGTTCATGAGCCTGATTTCTTGCTTAGTTATTAATCTTGGTTGTCAATAAAATTGTTCCAAAATTTTTATTAGTCTTGAGAAAAAATTCATATCTAGGGTTTTCAATCTACTCAACTTCTGATTTGTTGTCAACATTTCATACTTTCAAAGTAATTTGAATCATTTTCTGAAGAAAAAACAGTTAAAGTTTATTACCTAGAATGAAGAGAAGTGGGAAGACGAATAGGGCTGCGCCTTCAGACATGTCTTGGGATAAAACTTTCCCTGAGTGTGCAAGGTTGTTTTCAGAGGTAGGCTGGTTGCAATTTTTTGAGAAAATTGATGATCATACAGAGGTTTCACATAAATTTTCTCAGGGATTAGAGAAAGATACAGTCACATTTAATACCCTAAAAATTGAGTTGACTAGAGAATTAATAGAAAAGGCTACAGGCATTGTTGATGAGGGTGAGTATTGGTTCAAGAAGGTGCCTTTTGTTTTTAGTTCAAAGAATTACCTGCTCCCAAATGTTGTTGCAGATTGGGGTAAAGGGGTACATATATAGAATTTTAACCCAAAATGGACAGAGCCAATCAAGATCCTGCAAAGTTATATAACTTGTGAAGGAAGATATGCCTTTGTGTTTAAATATCATTTTAGGTTTCTACAACATTTAAGTCATGAAACAAAGATGAATCTCCCTTTGTTTTTCTTTAAAAGTTTGCAGAACATGTCTAGCAGAGTAAGGGAGCATCAGGATCATACTAAGCAGTCCATATTTCATCATGGTTTGATAAAATTAATTATCAGTAGTGTGCTCCAAAAGAAGGGAAAGACTTGGGATTATTTTTTATTCTGATCTGGGTTTCAAAGTGAGAAGGAGGACCAATCAAAGAGAAGACAGGTGAAAAAATCCCAAAACTTAGTTAAAAAGTTGAAGAAAGAAGTCATAGTCGAAGTGGAAGAAGAGACTGCAAAAGAAAAGTCTTTGACATAGAGGTTTAAAAAGCCTAAAAGTGAACAACAAAAGAAAAATGATGAAGATGAAAAGAAAACTGATGAAGATGAATTGATGAAAGTTCAAAGGCAGAATTTAGATCATGCAGAAAATACCCTTAATGAAGATGCAAACCAGGGAATAGATGAATTAGAAAAAGAGCAGATCCATACAGAAGTACATGAAGAAAGAAAGGAAATCCCACTGATTGATAAAACAAGGGTTGACAATGCACAAAGTTCATAAGAAGGGTTTGAGGAAAAGATGGTTTTACAAGGTCAAAATAAAGGTGGTTTAGGTTGCAACTATTAAGCATCAAGGTAAAACCTTGAGCATGTTGGGAGAAATAGGAGTAGGTTAGAGACCTAAAACTAGACCTAAAAACAAATTAAGGTTGAACATGAAAAAGCTATTAAATCCTAGGCTAGCTCAAGAGAAAATCACAATAATAGAAGACCCTTCTTCACAAGAAAATTTAGAAGAGGAGGAGAGCCTGAGTGTTAAGAAGGTCAAGGGTAAGAAATAGCCTCCTTTGATGGTTAATTCATCCTCAGCAAAGACTAAAATTTCAGAACAATTAGAAGATGTTAAAGGAAAAGAAAGCCTTATCCATCAACAAGATGATTTCATGAATCATCATTCAGTGATGACAACATCATGTATAGGTGAAGAAGAAATTGCAGAGCCATCAACCCAGTGCAATTTTGAAGGTGCTAAGTCTCCAGGGTTTCCTGTAACAATGACTGTTGGGCAATAGGGCAGACCCGGGTTTAAACCTTTTGCTTTGCACCAACAAAAGACCCACAGTGTTGGCCCTTTCGGCAACAACCTGCGAACAGGTTGTAATCTCACCCGAAACAGCTATGGGGTGCCGCAGAATTAGGTTTCTGCAAGCAGAAGAGGGATATTATTGTACCTTAGTCTTTAACAACCTGGAATTTATTAGCATAGAGCCTCGACATACACACATATAACTTCGCAAAGAAATAAACAATCAGTGACTTGCTTAACCCTTTTATGGGAATTCACAGCGAAGCTATTTATTAGCAGTGATCTTCTTTATCAGATATATCTAGTTATTAATGCATAAAAAATAAACAAAACAGAAATAACACAAGAACCACAACACTAGATATAACGTGGTTCACCCCCAGTGTAGGGGTTACGTCCACATAACTGTGTTTTATTCAACTTTCTACAAAACCAAAATTCTGATCTGCGCACTCAGTTGCAGATCTCTTCAAGTCCTCAAGGCCGCGCACACAGCAACAGGCCCCTGTGCACACAGCTGTAGGTCTTCTTATCCTTTTACAAAAACCCTCTGTGCACACAGCTGCAGAGGTCATCCACGCACACAGCTGGGACTTGAACCTTTTCTTACAAAATAGCCTTAGCTTCGCCTTAATTCTTTTACATCATAAAAACCTAACCTCATTTCTTTACACAAGTGCTTATTTATATTGCGCACTTTTACAAAACCATGGTCTTAAACCATGAGCACCCTGAACCCTAAACCCTGGACATTAACCATGAGTTTATTACAAAAAGGGACTTTGACTTACCCTGACACCCCTAAGACTATTTTGATCCGTAACTCCGCTTACAACTTCCTCAAAAACCACGGAGTTACCAAAACTAAAGGCTCTTAGAGCACACGTCCCAACAATGACAGAGCAACGACAAGAAGATAATGAAGAAACTTTTAAGAAATTAAAAATCCCTTGGATGCCAGAAGGACTATCTCCAGCTTCAGAAGGAAAATGTATAGAATCTGAGAATGAAAACCTTCAAAGAAGTATCAAGCAGTACAAGTATCATATAGAATTTCTGCATGAAACAAATGAAGGTTTAGTAGTGGCCAACAGAAGATTAAGAGAAGATCTAGAGGAGATTAAGAGCCATTACCAAGAATTGATTGTAGTTTCCAAGGAAGCACTGAAGAGGAAAAGGAAAACACAAAGCTTATGTGCAGAGCTGAAGCAAACTATCCAAGAAGTAACTCAACAAAATCAGGAATTGTCAAAAATAATTGAAGACCTAGAAGCTAAGCAGCAGAGAACCAGAAGGAAGACTCAATATTTGGAGAGGATATCCCTTTTGGCAGAAGCTGCTAAAGATTTGTAAAAGGATTTTAGTGACATGTGTTATTAGTTAATTTTTGTAAAGAAAGTAGTTTGTTTTGAAAAAAATTTACTTTGTTAAGTGAGTCGATAGTCTGACCTAGAAGGTAGTTATTCAGTTAGATAACTGTTTTTTAAATGTAATCAAGATAAAAGCAAGACATTAGAATGATAGAGGGTTGGAATTTTTGTAGAAAGGGGAGGCTTTCAAGCTACTGTATACAGAGCTAAGTTCAGAAACTCTTATGTAGTTTGGATTACTGATTATGTTATATATGCAATCTATAGGCCCATTTTATCCTATTTGTTGGTTTCATTGCTGATTGGTGTGATCACTCAGTTTATAAATTCATTTCTTGTTTAAGGTTATTTCTCATGGAATGCTTGTGAACTGTGGATGAAACTCGGTAATGTGCTTATGTTGTTCTAGTTTATGGTTCATATATTATACATCTCAGTCTTTCGTTGTTGCATGATTTAGTGTTTGTCTTAGTCTTACGAGTTTTTACCCTCTTGTTAACAAATTGCAAAACCAAAACCCTAAAAACATGTTTTACTTAGTTTTATTTTATGAGATTGTGTTGGCTTGTTCTTTAGTAGTTTGAGAACAATTTATGGCACTAATAAGAACCTTCAATGTTTGCAAATAAACAATAATATCCATGTACCAAGGGTCCGTTGTCGAGATGAGGAAGATGTGCTCATCAACAAGAGAATGCTCATGAATCTCTCCTTCATCCAAATTTGGAAAATACTATATGAGCTTAGCAAAAATTAATTATTTATTCGACTTTGCCGAGACAAACTCAAGATCAAACTCTTACAATGTCTCAATCCATTTATTATACGTTCCCTTATCATTCTTCTTGTGAGGACGAATTGAAATGAATTAATGTGAGCTACGATGAAAGTTTGGCGAAGGAGGATGTAATGCCTCAAACGATGAACCGCATGGACGGTGGCTAAGGCTAGCTTCTCAACATGGGTATAACGAATTTTCACATCAATAAGGTTTCAGATAAGATAGTAGATGACATGCTCACGGAGCTCCTCATCCTCTTGAACCAATACCATACCAATCGTCTCCTGAGACGCAGCCACATAAATAAAAAAAGTCACGGCTATAGTTAGGTGGACTAAGCATGGGGGTCATTGCCAAGGATTTCTTCAAAGCATCAAAATATTCCTGGGCTCGCTCATCCTAGTAAAAAGGGGTGTCTTTCTTCAACAAATGCATGAAGCCTTTAGTCAAATTGGAAAAATTGACCACGAACCTTTGCAAGAAGTTTTCCATTCCTTGTAAACATGCCGAATCTTATGCGGGGGAGATAACTGAAGTATTGCGTCAAACTTCAAGGGATAGACTCTAATACCCTCCTTAGACACAATGAATCTTTGTAAATGACCAACCTTCATGCAAAAGATGCACTTATGAGGGTTTAACTGAATTTGATAATGACGACATCTTTCGAAAACTAATCGCAAATGATAAGGATGACGTAATCTCAAGCGAGAGTGAGCAGCTAGATCATCCAAATACAGTTCAATAATATTTTTAAAATCATGAAAGGAAAAGGTCATGGCCAGCTTAAATGTAGCTTCGGTGTTTTTAAGGTCGAAGGGCATCTTTCAATATGCAAAAGTTCTCCAAGGATAAATAAATGTAGTCTTGTGTTGATCCTTAGGTTTAATCTGTATCTAATTATATCCATAAAAACCATCCATAAAAGAAAACACCTCACTTCCCACACACTCATCCAATATTTGATCAATAAATGGTGTAGGGAAATTAGCTTTAGGACAGGCTCGATTTAAATCAATGAAATTAGTGTATATTCATATCGTTCCTTGCTTCTTATCTACCAGAATGAGATTTGAAACCCACTCCGTCAAGGGAACAGGATATATGAAACCAGCTTTGAGTAGCTTCTCTATCTCTACTTTAACGACGGGCACTTTCCTAGGATTCATGGCATGCAAACGTTGTCGAACCTGTTTAGCATCCGAATAGGTTTTGATTTCGTGTTTAATAATATGAGGGTCTGTTCCTGGCATTTCTTCATACGACCAAGCGAAAACATCATGAAATTCTTTAAAAATCTCAATGTACTCTTTAATCTCATCGGGGGTGCAATCCGCCCCAATGTATACGTTCTCAATATTACCAAGATCACGAGAAATATTGATATGTATCGTTGGTGTCAAGTTAGCCATGTTCCCTTCAGCAATCTGACTAGGAGAGCTTAATGGGAACATGGGCCTACCAACTTTCTCGCTTAGAATCGCCCTAAAGTCATCACACTCTAAACGATCAAGCTTAGGAAGGAAATACGATCTATAGTGCAACTCTTCCCAAGGTTTTTCTATCTCGGGCATAGCCTCAAGAATAGCTTCGTCTTACAGAAACACCTCATCAAAGCAGTCTTGAGAGTGAGATGACTCTACTGCACAAGCAAGAAACACATAAGGGTCCTCCTCCTCCATCCATGAAGAGAGAGGACTAGGCTCTACAACATGATTAATATTAGCTTGATACGCCACCAATGTTGCAGCTAACGACACGGCTGTCTCAGTAGGTATAGAACCATCACTCAAAGTACTAGGCGAAAGAAGAATCTAAGGATCCCTCATATGAGAGGTGCGAAAATACATTGAATTCAACAAGGTTGAAGACTTACCAAGACTAGACTCAATCATGACAACAGGCGCAGGACAACTAAAGGATCCCATGAGAGAAGGATACATGCCCACACCCACATTCTCAATTGTCGGCTGAGAATGATCGATAATCAGGATAGAAGCTCTCAATGATGCTATCAAACTCAGATGCTGGAAAGATTTCTGATCGATAATAATTATCTTCCCATCCAAAGGAAAACAAACCACTCATAATAGAGAAAAGGCTACAACTTGCATATTGTACATCCAGTTCCTACCCAGTAAAAGATTATAATCAGGGGGCACATCAACAACCTCGACCTCGATCGCAACAGTCTTCTCCCCCAGCTGGACCTCTAGGGAAGGAAGTATACCATGCAGCTGAAATGATCCACCATCAAAAGAAGTCAACATGTTTGCATATTTAGACAACATGGGAGAACCTAATCCCTTCCAACAGGCCAAAGACATCACGGAAGCAACAACTCCTTCATCAATCACCGTGCACTTGATGGTGTAGTTTAGACACTCTAAATGAATCAAAAGAGACACGTAGTAAGGCAAGCAAGGCTGGTTCCATGAGTTTCAAATTTTATCGTGGTAGGAGAGCTATCATCACCCACCCCAAGAGCAGATAACAAGGCCTTCCTCTGTGGAGGACATGTCTGAAGAACTTCTAATGCAGACATCATACAAGGAGTCTGGCCCAAATCCTTAACAATTGAATAGTTCTGGGCGGCTCGAGCACTTTAAGAATCCCTTAAGAATGCGAGGCGGAGCTTCAGGCTTATTCGCAGGCTTTTTAATTCGTGAAGAGCTCTCAGGTGTTGCAGGTTATTTCCCAAGGTCTGGTTGTGACGTACCATAGTCTTTCACATGTGTCAAAACATTCGTAGCATTTACCATGTTGATGCAAGCATGGCCACTAGCAACATCCAGCGGGTTTTGATTTCCACTAGAAGCACTACCAGGATCCACAGTCCTCGAGTTCATATTTTGATTATTTGGTAAAGGATTTGTGAACATAGCTGGGCCCTATGCTATGCACTTCGAGACATATTCCATCCGAGGGCACAAGTGAGTGAGTTCATCATCCTTACACAACTTGCAAGGAAACTTAACCTTACACTTAGTCTTCTTGTCCCCCCAGCATTATTCGTGTTCTTGTCATTATTATTATCATTCTTATTCCCACCCTTTCGATTATTTTTTCCTTTCTTTTAATTCCTTCTAGGTTGCTGGTTACCTTTCTGGTTCGATGAATTCACTGAAAGTACATTCATTGATTAGGTAGGATGAGATGAAGTCGTAGCTTGTCCCGATGCAAGTTGGTTAAGCGATAACTGGCTCACTTGTTTCGATACCGAGTCTACAGGTTTGGTACTCGTGGAGCCAACAATACCATCGGCATGTGGCCCAGGTTTAATCTTGGGGTCGAAATTGGATCTCAGAGCATTCAGGATAATCTCATATGTACAAGAGTTCAGACTGAGCATAAATCAAGTCCAACTCTTGAGCCCTAAAGATAGATTGGTCCTCATTTTGCACTCTGGATGTGGAAACATCCTTCACGATATAGGGCAACAATGACTTGTGGAACCACTCTAGAAGAAACTCTGGTGGTATAAAGGCTTTAATTAATCTCTTCCATCTATGCCACTCTTGAATATGATCCTAAATATGCATGGCTTTGTCTTGCTGAAATGTCGACAAGAGTTCGGTATAGACATCGTAATGCACGGGTAGCTGGAAGTGATTAAGAAAAGTCATGGCTAGGTCATTAAATGAATTATAGGTCCCCCCATGTAACTCTATATACCATTTCACCACAAGACCCGTGAGGGTGCATTGAAATAGCCTCAAATGAACAGAATCATCATTTAAGGAATTTGAAGAGAACCAAAGGTGGAAGGTCATGACGTGCTCACCAGGATCTTCACCAGACTTACCTTCAAACTTTGGAATGCTCAAAGAAATTTTGGTAGAAACTGTCGGCCATGCCTAATCATGAGATATGGGATCATTTGTCAATCTCGACAAGTCAAGTAGATTTAAAGTCACAAGGAAAGGGAGCCTAGGTTGAGCCGATCGGTTCCATGCTCCCTGACAAGACTAATTCGCATAAGTTTGATTGCTATATACACCATGGCCTTGGATAATGGGATAGTAACCTCCTCCCATTTGTCCCATGTAGGGTTGTCTGGAAGCATTGTAATTCAGCGTACCTTGAGGTTGGGGTGCTACAAAGCCATAATTAGGAGAGTAAGCAGGTTGATACTCGTACCCAGAAGGTTGATAGGTTTGTCCGTAAGACGGTCCATAAGAAGCTCCATAAGCTGGACCATGAGATGGTCTACAAGAAGGTCCATAGTAAGATACATGTCCTGCTAACCCAAAAGGAGGCACATAGCCTTGTGACACTACGACGTGAACAGACGCAGAACAGACATGGCTAACTGCAGAACTCTGACCCGAAGGACCGCTAGAGTTAGGAAGAGGATGTGTTGTCAAGAAATAATTTGAAGGAATGGGTGTAGAAGACAATGGAATATGTGAAGGAATGTAACTTGTACCCCCAATATTCACATGTCTCAGTTCAGTTCCCTGGATAGGAACACTAGTGCTAGGCCTAGGATGTGTGTCTGAAGGAACTTCCACCACTAGGATGGAAGACAAAATATGACTATTGCTACCAAGCCTCTCCGCATGGAAAGGGATGGAAGTGCCCCCAGGCGCAACACCAGGATCAACAATTGATTCGACATGGGGTTCCAAATCGGTCTTAGGAATATCATGCATGCCATACCTAATAGTGTTAGTGCTAGTGGGTGCATGGTGAGTCTCACCACCTAGAAGCCAATACCGGTGGTTGGGGTTCATGTGGTCTGTAAAATGTGAAAAATATTCATGTGACGACCCAGCCGAATGATGACCAGACTCTACCAGAGTCCCATACATGCTTGAAGGTTCAACCTCCCAAACATGGGGTGGTGGTGAAGGGGGTAACTTTGGAGCCTCAGACTCATGATGACTCATAATGAGACCTGTGTGTGACTCAATGTGAGAATCAATCCACCTGGAATGTCCGGTTCTCTTCCATGAAGGTGGAGGAGACGTAGAAGGTAGAAGGCCTACTAATCGATGAGAATGACGTAACACTACATCCAAGTCCACAATATCTCAATAAAAAATAAAAAACTCAATCTAGCTACGCAACCCTAAGCAATCTAGCATGCATAGAGCATACACCTAATAAACTACAGCCAAAAAACAAGCAAACCAAGGGTAGGATATATGAGCTCCCGAATGAAGCAGGTATGTCTCACCTAGGAGAGGCTTCAAACTCCCATACACAACAAGCAAAGGTTCGTAACCAATTTATAGTGGCCCTTATCTTCAACGCATATAGCGATTGTGTTGTCTGACCCCTACCTGGTTAGGACACTTGCAGAATTACCGCAGCAAATACCCGCTCAATACCTAGGTAAGGAAACTAAGGTCACCTCAATATAACCAATGCTCAGGCAGATAGTCACAAGCAGGATTGACTGTATGGGTAGGGTAGCAAAGATCGAATCCTGAAAGCACAAACCAGTACCCCAAGGGTGCACCGACCGTACCTCAAAGGCCCCCAGATACAAATACAATCTTGTAAATATCTCCGATGCTCACAGAAAGTGACCAGGGGTCATCCCAATCACAATCGCGTGCACTGCCTCATGCTTAACTCCTGTGTAAGAGAAGTGTTTTGAGAAACACTAATTATACCAAGGGTTTCACACTCTCTCTTGGACAGACACCTACTTGTGTTGTTTAGTGGTATTGGATAATTAACTCATAGTGAACTATTCCAAGAACCTAAAACCTAATCTTGTTGATGTACCCTATAAAATAAAAGAGTGAAATTCATTTTATTAAGCATTGATTTTAATTGGTTGTGATTACTTAAAGGGAAATGCTCGTGCAACAAATGAAGTTATGACTCAGCAGTGAAATAAATATGCACACCTAACAAGCAATGCCAAATGAAATTGTGTATAATGAAAAATAGGGTATGCCACTGCATGAGATGCAAGATTTTTCCTTCAAATGTAAGTGCAATCTTTCCTAAATTAAAATCTAACTATAATTCACCAAGCAAACCTAATGCAAGTATCGTGCCAATGCAAAATGAAAGAGATGCATAAGCATGCAAAAACAAAATGTTTTTGTATTTTTAAAATAAATGAGAAATGAAAGCAATAAATGACTCTACAACCCTCAGACCTTGCAACCACTCACAAATAGGAGTACAGCAAAGCACCAAGGTAAAAGAGACCTAATGCACTAATTCCAAACAAAAAATGAATAAGCGAATGACAAGAAAAAAGCTAAAAAAATAAACTAAGAGAGGTCTCTGGTCAGAAACAGAGGGTATATACATACTCTAAAAGCATCCAAGAAGACTCAAAAATCATCAAAACTCACCCAGCAACACTTAATCCTCCCATTAAGGGTCAAAATCAAGGCATATGCACTGTTCTCAGTAAACCAACGTACATGCGTGATTGTTCAGGGAAAACCTGCGTGTATACAAGACTGTGAATACAAAACCCATGTACAAGAAGAAAAAGGAATTAAAATAGGGAAAACAGGCAATCCAAGATCAAATTTACTTCTTTAGGACCCTACTGGGAAAACATGCCCCCAAAACTGACACATAAATAGAGAAATCAAGAGCAATTCAAGTACATTGAATACCAAAACCCCAAAGAAAAACTACTAGGAACCTCCCTAGTATGGTCGCCAAATCTGTTACAGAGAGAAACTTTCTATGGCTTGGGGGTACCACAACAGATAGCTAGACACTAGAAATCAATCTCCCCCCAATATGCAAGAGAAACCAAACATATAACACTAAGGGATACCTAATTGTACCTTGTTCCTGACAGTTGAAGTCGATACCCGTTGAGCTTTTCCAATTCACGCTTGCGTTAGCAATTTTCTCTCAACAACACCAAACAAGACAAGCATTCTCTACAATAATGTGTTAGACCTACTCTAGCATATATATTCAACAATGTATAAGCAATTAAATACATCCATGGATTCAACATTCATATTCAAATGCACATAATTGGACAGGAAAACTTTATTTATATTAATAAAATTAGAGATTACAATAGTGACAACCTCTATCAGCACGTCTACGAAGCGGAGAAACTGAGTCCTCCACCTAGGCCTCCACCACCTCAATCCTCCATCTTTCTATAGCAAGCTCACAAAGCAAAGGAAATATTGGGAAGAACGGGATGCATACTCAAGTACAAGTAAAGTGAGGCAACAATCGACTATAGTTTCTTTGCTCTTCAATTCCTCCTCTTCAATGTATCCAAGGGGTTCCTTATATAACACGCCAAAGGGGTAATGGAGGGTCGAATCCGAGTGATCTCAAGGCATATGGAAGGCCAAGATTCAGGATCTTCAGACTCATATGAGGAAAGCTCCAAAAAAAATCGGATTTATGCACACATCTCGATGTACACAGATTCGAGATCAAAAGTTGTGTGTAAACGCGAGCATGGGTTTAAAAGTCGTGTACAACAATAAATAGGTGTTTTTAAGGGATGATCTTGGAACATCAAAGTGTAATACAAGTCCATGGGGTCTGTTAAAGCCTGTTTTTGCTTCTTATTTTTATTACATTAGCTTGTGATTTAAAGTTTGGTTTTGTTCATTTCTTTTTAAAAATTTAGTTTTAGGTTAGTTTTAATCTTTTCCTTTAATTTTCATGTTTGTATTTAAGAGATTTCATAGTTTTATTTTTCCAATTTTGGTTTGATTTATCAAAATTCATAGTTAAGGGGCTTATAGAATGTTTATATGAATTAAAAGGTCCTAAAAATAGCATAAAGTCTTGATCAAGGTCATCTAACCAAAGTTAAACCATTGTTATGAGCTGTATTTTTGAAAATCATTGAAACAAGTTTTCTTGTAGCGCAAGCCTAAAAAAGTTACATGCTCGTGCTACAAGAAAATTGCGCAGTTCAAAAATCATGATTTTTGGTTCAAATTTTTAGAAATTCACGCAAATAAGAGGTCATTCATACTTGGTTAATGGATTTGATACGTGTTTTCCTCCAGAATGATCATTGTGACAGGTGTTAATACTTCAAACAAATCATCATTAGGGCAAGTTGTGGTGGTCTGGTGTAGAGTGGTGGAATAATGATAATTAAACATGATGTGGCAAATTCACCTTGAATTTCATATCTCCTGAAGTGCATGAAGATCAGACGAGTTCGTGGCAAAGTGTTAGCAGTTTGTAATCAAGTATTGAAGCAGATCGAAAATTTAGGGCTTTGAGGGGTGACTGTTTGGAGTTATCATGGCGGTTAAAGAAGATTAAGGACTGAAATTGGACACCTAACAAACAAGTTAACACAATTCTAGCACTTGGATTCATCACTCTAACAGGTAGGCTGCGAATTGATATCGAAGTCCATTTATTTGGGTTTATACTAAATAGAGGATTAATTATGGAATTTAATGAAGATTGTTAGTATGTAAACCTAATTCATACTTAATGTCGAATTTTCTGTCAATGGAGTTAAGGCATTTATCAGTTTAAGCGATAGAGTCCAGTTTGGGGGTTTGGTTTCCCAACATAGCATTGTCTGTCAAATTGTCAATATTTGAATAGAATTAGAGTTTGTTTTACTGAAAGAAGCAATTTGACAGTCATTCAAAATGAAAAGAAGTGGTAAAACTAATAGAGCTGAACCTTCAAACATGACCTGGGTTCAGACTTTTCCAGACTGAGCAAAATTGTTTTTAAATCCAGGATGGCTAAGCTTTTTTGAAAGAATTGAGGGGTATCACACAGAAGTCTCTTATAAATTTTCTCAGTGTTTGGATAAATATGTTGTTACTTTTGATACTTTGAAGTTTGAGTTGACTAGAGAATGGTTAGCAAAAGCTACAAGGATCCTAGATGAAGGTGAATATTGGTTTAAAAAAGTGCCTTTCACCTTTAATGCATAGAAATACTTACTTCTAGATGTAGTAGCAGATTGGGGTAAGGGAGTACATATTCAGAAATTTAAACCAGAATGGATAGAGCCAATTAAAATCCTGCAAAGTTATATCACTTATGAAGGGAGATTTGCATTTGTTTTTAAGTATCATTTTAGGTTTTTGCAGCATCTCAGCCATGAAGCAAAAATGAATCTCCCATTCTTCTTCTTGAAAATCTTACAAAATATGTCTAGCAGGGTGAAGGAGCATTAGGATCACACTAAACAATCTGTGTTTCATCATGGGCTTATAAAACTAGTCAAAAGTACTATACTTTGAAAGAGGGAGAAAACATGGGATTATTTCTTATTTTGGTCTGGTTTTCAAATAGAGAAGGAAGATTAGGCTCAGAAGAGACAGTTGAACAAAGGTCAAAATTTTGTCAAGAAGCTTAAAAAAAGAGTCACAGTCAAGAATGAAGAAGGTAATGAACCAGAAAAATCTATGAACCAAGAACATGAAAATGTTGAAATTGAACAGCAAACCAATATTGAGGAAAACAAAGTTTCAAAGTCAGAAGTGAAGGAGATGGAGCCTGTTAAGTCGGAATTTTGTTTCTTCAATTTTGGTTTCATTTGCTTTACTTTATTTTGATTTTTCTCTCTTTTAGGAAATTTTTTAGTGTTTTTATGAAATTTTGAGTTTGTTTTTGAAATTTTCAATTTTAAGCCATAGGTTTGTTTTTTGTTAAAGGGTTTTTAAAGTCATTATATCAAATCATGGATTCACAAATGATTATTATGAGCTTAATAATGCATGATCACTACTCAAGCAACTTTTAAACTTCACACAAAATGCCTAAAAGCTGAAAAACCGTGAGAAAATAGCACTAAGATTATTCTTGTAGCACTGGGGTTAAAAAATAATGAAGCCGTGCTACAAGAATATCGTGACCTTCATTTTTCCCGGTTTTCTAGCAAAATTTTGTCACGTTTTCAAATGATGATCATCTAATCCCATGCTATGCGTGGTTTGCTACGTGTGAACTCCAGAAATATCATGATTCCAATTGTTTCCAGGTCGTGAGGTAAGACATGGGTATCATTATTCCTAATGCGGTTGAGCTTGACAGGTAGCAGCAAAATTTGATCTAATGCGAAGTGAATTGTTACATGCATGCATGTTTTATGATAGAAGAATTACTAAAATGGTGGTGCCTTCCTGAAAACAAGGAGATTACAGTTGCAGAGATAGTGCAGGTTTTCATAGTTGCCCAGAAAACTAGGGCTTCTTCATTTTGACACCTGGAGAGACACTTGTAATTTTCAGGCCGGTACTCAAATAGCGTCGAGAGCAATTTAAAGCATCTACAGCTAGGTATTCCACGATAAGCCAGTGTAATTGCAAATTTGGGGCTTTTTCAGTGGGGTTCGTTTTATCCAAATTGATCGAAGGAAATGAAAAATTATGCTTTAAAATGAAATTTCAGCCAGACACATAGCCATCTAAGATACTCTGAGAGGCTAGACTAAGTGACGGTTGAAGATAGCAGTTTTTGACAAAAAATGACCCTGTCAAAAGTTTAAACTAAAGTAATGTGAGAATCCTATACATTTGACAGTGTTCTTGATGTCTGAAATTAATTCTCTGTTGATGAACAATACAAAAGGAGCCGAATGCTTAAAAAGTTGTAGGGAGACCTAAGTTGTTAGGTGTGGAAGTTCATTGTTTTTGAAAGCAGATTGGAGGCAGCGAGGAGTTAAAAGCTGGAGAAGAAATGAGAAATTAGTATCATTTTGATATTCAAACTGTTGAGAGCTGAAAGTAATAAGTTTGAGATTATTTCTACCTTATATTCCTCTCATTCAACCTTTGAATAGTCTACAATTAATCTAGAAGGTTGACAGCCGAGGTTCTTCTTGTAAACTTTTATTGTGCAGAGATTGTCTATACAGGATTCTGGTAGGTTTTGGTAATCAATACACAGGTTTATGTTTCATACTGGAGATGAACAACCAATAGAAAAATTAAATTGCATGACAGTCACCAGTTGCAGTGAAGAGTTTGGAAGATTTCAAATGACCTAAGCCTCTCATACCTGTGATAAACCTAATTTGTATTAGGCAAACAAAGGAGCAGTCAGACAAGATTAAGGGGAGCTGTCAGTGAAGTCTAGGAGATTCGAATAAAGCAGGCATCTATCAGATCATAAACTAAAACCTAAAGCAATATAGCTTCCATCCCTTGAAGGAAACATGGGTAAGAGTGGTAAAGTAAACAGAGCAGAGCCTACTAATGTAGGGTGGATTGAAAAGCTCCCTGGATGTGTTGAATTGTTTCAGCAAGTTGGTTGGATGGACTTTTTCAAGAAGATAGATGGGTATAATGCAGAAGTATCCTGTAAGTTTGCTCAAGGCTTTAAAAATGACATGGTGACCTTTGATGCTTTTAAATTCAAGCTGACAGTAGAGCTGATTGTAGAAGCCACAGGGATTAAAAATGAGGGTGAACCATGGTTTAAGAAACTACCTTTTGATTTTGATCCACAAAGATATCTTTTACCAAATGTCACCCCTGATTGGAATAAGGGCATCCTTATTCAAAATTTTAGAAAGGAGTGGGTTGAGCCAATTAGGATACTGCAAAGTTATGTTACTTGCGAAGGCAGGTATGCTTATGTATACAAATACCACTTCAGATTCCTTCAGCACATGGTGGGGGTGTCAAAGATGAATCTGCCATTCTTCTTTTTGAAAATCTTGCAGAAGATGTCCAATAGGGTGAAAGGGAAGTTAGACCATTCTTCTCAGTCCATCTTTCACCATGGGCTAATTAAGTTAATTATTAGCACTGCTTTGCAACATGAAGGGAAGACCTGGAACTTTTTCATATTTTGGTCTGGATTTCAAACCAAAGAAGAAGATCAGAAACCTAAGAGGCAAGCAGACAAGGGTAAGGTTTTGATAAGAAAATTAGGTCAGAATCCTAAACTTGAAGATGATGAAGAGGTCAAAGTTGAGGAGGCATTAGAGCAGGTGGAGGAGGATAGTAAACCCAAACTATTTTCAGCCAGTCTTAAAGGCAAGTACTCACTGTTTGTAGATGAAAAAGAGCAACCTGAGCAGTCCTTGGCACCTGTAGAGGATTCTCATGAAGTGAAAAATGCTGATACAAAAAAGGTAGATGTACATGAAGGAGAAATAAAGGTCAAACAGAGAAGCCCCATTACTATATTGTCTAATGATGAAGGTTACCTGCTAGAAGAGGAGTAAGGGGAAAAAACTACAGTTGAAACTGAAACCTACAGAGAAATTCCTACTTCAAGTAGCAAAGCAACAAAACCTAACAGAAAGAGGAATAAACTTGAAGTAGTGGAGTTGGCTACTATCCAGCATCAAGGAAAGGAGCTGAAAATGCTGGGAGAAATAACATCCTATTGGAGACATAAAACTAGGTCAAAGAACAAACTAAGACTGAACATGAAGAAATTGCTCAATCCCAGGTTAAACACAAATGAAGTTGATGTATTAGATGATGTATCTCCTGATGAAAAGCCAGAAGTTAAGAAAGTTAGCAGAAAAGAGAAGAAGCCAGCAGCTGCAAAAGCTTCTTATGTGCATCCTGCAGAAATCAAGAGTTCATCAAAATCATTAGAAGATTCAAGCAAGCCTGCATTTAAATTGTCTAAAATGTTTTTTGAAATAAGAAGTGATCTTTTAAAACAGCCACAATTGAAAACAGAAACTCCTTCAGTTGAAGTAACAGGTGAAGAAAATCCAAGCATTGTAGACACTCCTACAAACCTGTTAATTGATGATGCAGATATCTTCAAGAGGCTTGACATACCTTGGAGGCCTACAGATGAACAAGAAGCTATGACAGAAAAGGTCATTGACATAGACAAAGAGAACTTGCAGAAGACTGTCAGGCAGTACAAACATCAAATGAGTTACATGCAAGAGGTAAATGATGGTTTAATGATGGCTAATAGGAGGTTGAGAGAAGACCTTCAGGATGTAAATGACCATTTCCAGGAGTTGACAGCAGTAGCAAAGGAAGCACTAAAGAGAAAAAGGGCTACTGACATGCATTGTACAGAATTGGAAAAAACAGTCCAGGACCTGCAGCAGAGAAACAAGTAGCTCATCAAGAAGATAAATGACATGGAGTAGGAGCAGAAGAAAGCTAAGAGGAAAGATCAAGCACTAGATGGTATTGCTCTCCTAGCTGAAGCAGCGAAGAAGCTATGAGTCAGTTGTTCATTTAGTTAGTTGTTATCTTTTGAAAACACGTATGTTAGTGATTTACTATTTTTAGCATATTTTGTAATTTTTTAAGTTTGTACTTTTTACTTTACCTCAGCGAGTTGATAGAGGTAGTTATGGTTTTAGACCCAACTGATTTTGTAAAGAAACACTATTTAGAGAGATAGGAAAGTCATTGAGAGGGTTCTGATTTTTGGGAGCTACAGGAGGTCTTCAGACTGCTTTTGTCTTCAGACTTGTTCAGAGCTATGTATTGTGACTCTTGTAAGCATTTGCTGATGAAATTATGAGATATATGACTTTTTCCCCTTCAGTTTTCTATGTTGGATTCATTATTGAACTTGTTTAGTTTCTTAATTGATAAATTCATTACTGGTTAATGTGTATTTGCTAGTAATGCTTGTCTTTTATGTATGAACCTCAGCATAGTGTTTCTGTTGGATCTTGTGTGATATATTATGCATCTTTATCATCGTTTGCTTATGATTTAGTTATTATTTTGCTTCTGAATGTATTCCCTGATTGTTCCTAAAGCTTACAACCATTAAAAACCTTTTAAACAAACCCTAAACCCTAGTTTTATTGAGTTTTATATTTGAGATTGTGTTGGCTTGTTTCTCTGGCCTTAGAAACAATTTCTGGCACAAACAGAGCCTGTAGAAGATACTTTTCCTGTAGAACCGAACCAATATGTAAAGGAAGATGTGAAAGAACAGGAACAAGTTCCTATTACAGTACTCTCTGAAGAAGAGGAAAATTCATTGTCTGATGAAGCTAGGGTTCATACCAAATAGGATATACATACACAGTCTGAAGAAGAGGCAATGTCATGACGGAGAAAAAGGAAAGTTGTCCAACGAGCTTCTATTAAACATCAAGGGAAAGTTTTAAGCGTGTTAGGAGAAATTGGAACAACTTGGAGGCCCAAGACTAGGCCAAAGAACAAACTCAGATTAAATATGAAGAAACTATTAAACCCTAAACTAGCTGAAAAAAATATTACAGTAATTGAAGACTCTTCATCTCAGGAAGAGTTAGAAGACAATGAAGATCAAAATAAAAAGGTCATGAAGAGTAAAAAGCAAACAGTTTCAGAAAATAAACCAGTTTTCACTGAAACCAAGATCTTAAAGATATTCGAGGAAGTTTGAAAGAAGGTTATTTTAGACCAACATCAAAATGATTTAAAGAGCTCTTGTGTAGAGAAAGGAGAGGTTGCTGAGCAATCAGCCCAATGCAGTATTGAAGCCAAAGAGTATTCAGAAATCCCTATGACTTTAACAGAGCATATAGAAGAAGATGAAGAGATTTTTAAGAAGCTGAAAATCCCTTGGATGCCAGAAGGAATGCATCCAGTATCAGAAGGAAAGTGCATTGATTTTGAAACTGAAAATTTGCAGAGGAGTATCAAACAATACAAATATCAAATCGAGTACCTACATGAGACCAATGAGGGATTAGTGACTACCAATAGAAGACCGAGAGAAGATTTGGAAGGGGTAAATAGTCACTATTAAGAACTAATTTCAGTTTCTAAAGAGGCTTTAAAAATAAAGAGACATACAGAAAGCATGTTTACATAACTAAAACAAACTATTCAAGAGCTAACACAGCAGAATGAGGAGCTGACAAAAAAAGTTGAAGATTTGGAAGCAGATCACCAGAGAGTAAGAAGGAAGACTCAAGATTTAGAAGGAATTGTTCTTTTAGCAGAGGCAGCAAAGGACTTCTAAAAAGTACTTTAAGAATAGTAGTTATTAGTTAGTTTGTGAAAAAGTTATTTTATTTTTGTATAATGATATTCTTATTGAACAATTCGATAGTATGACCTAAAGGTAGTTTGCTCAGTTATGTAACTGTTTTTGAAGAAACAAGATAAATATAAGTCTGGGAAAGGACCAAGGGTTCGATTTTTGTTGCAAGGGGAGGCTATCAAGATATGGTTTATAAAGCTAAGTGTAAAGACTCTTGTGTATTTTTGAATGACTGGTTATGAAATATATACAACTGTAAGCCCTATTTAGCCTATTGTCTGGTTTCATTTTTTATTTGTTTTAATCACTCAGTTGATATACTCATTTCTTGTTTAAGGTTATTATGCATGAAATGCTTGTTGACTGTGGGTGGAATTCAGTGTTATGATTACTGTGTTAGGTTTATGTTTTATATGTTATGCATCTCAGTCCTTCGGTAGTTCATTATTTACTGTTTGCTTTAGCTTTGTGGAGTTTCTGCCCTCTTGTTTACAAATGGTACAACCAAAACCCTAAAAGGACCTATTTTACTTAATTGTGTTTATTGAGATTGTGTTGGCTTGTTCTTTCGTAGTCTGAGAACAATTTCTAGCACTAACATCTTTGGTGTTGTTGCCTGGGACAAAGCTGAAAGCCTACTTTCCCTTTGTTTACTCATCATTTAACTGGTTTTGAGAGGTGGACTTAAACCAGCAAATTTTAAAGACTACTTTTCACCAAATATTTCACAGTGGCTACTAAAGGAGTTGGAACAAGAAGTAGACCTAGTTCACCTTTATAGCTGGGTGTCTCAGACCCAGAACATATTATGAAGACAACTAGGAAAATCGAAAGGTCTTAGTCATCTCTAGCCCTATGTAACTATGATCAACTAGATTTATCATCAAGTTTTTCTATTTTTAAGAGAGAGGAACAAGATTCATCCTGGTTGAAACCTTCTGTTCGGGTACACAGGGTACTCCCAAAAGACCAAACACCTTCAGCAACCGCTTCACTCAAATAGATCACAGATCAACACACTGATGTTTGTCACGTGGTTAAAACCCTTAAGAGGGAAACAGTCCATGGCCCCAGCCAAATAGCTACTTGGAGAAATTTATTATGCAAAAGAAAGAATGTTACATGAGCTTCTCATAATCGATCAACTAGCTAAGGACCCTCTATGCTCTTTAAATAGATATCATCGACCAATTGGGTGTTAAGCCACGGATCAATGGTAGGTATGATATAAGAGAAGTTGAACCGTCGGATCACTCTATGTCTAGAACATATCATGACCATCGGATTAGAATATTTACAAATGTATACTAATGCATACTAAAGAAACACACTTTTACCTAACGAATATATTACACAAGTTGATCTTAACTAACTCCTAAGTGTCTAAATATCCTAACATCCCCCCTTAAGAACAACTTGGGATAGGATTGAAGGATTTACAAAAGTGACACTATTAGGAGAATGAAGGAGGCATTAGAGCCTATCCCCCCTTAAGGACACATTCCTGAACTCCTAACATAGACCGAAGTTTAGAAAACTTCACTTATGTAAGATACTTGGTGAGGATGTCTGCAACTTGATCATCTGTAGGGAAATAGAGCACTTTAATAACATGATCATGAACAAGATTTCTGATGAAGTGCATGTGTATCTCAATGTGTTTGCTGCGCTTATGTAGAACTAGATATTTGGCAAGCTTGATGGAACTTTGATTGTCACACCAAAGTGGTGTAGGCTGCTGTTGTTCGAATCCAAACTCTGAAAGGATCTATAGAAGCCATAAAGCTTCCTAACTGGCATTAACTATGGCTTGATATTCTGCTTCCACTGAAGAAAGAGCAAGAGCTTGTTGTTTCTTACAAGCCCAAGTGACAGGTCCATATCCCAGACTGAAAACATAAACTGCAGTAGAATTTCAATCATCAGGATCACCGGCCCAATCTGAACTAGTGAAACCAACCAACAAAGGTTTCCCCTCTGTACTGTAATGAATCCCAAATTGAATTGTACCTCAAATATATCGAAGCATTATTTTTGCTGCTTTCTAGTGACTTTCATGAGGATTTTGCATATAACGGGAAACACGACCAATGGCAAAGGAAAGGTCACGATGGGAATGAGTCAAGTATAAAAGACTACCAACAAGCTGATGATACAAGGTGGCATCTACTTCAAGGGAAGTACAAGTGGCAGAAAGTTTGACTCCAGACTGGAAGGGAGAAGGGGCTGGTTTACAATGTTCCATGTGGAAGCGACGAAGAAGGTCACAAGCATACTTAGACTGAGAAAGAAAGATTCCTTCTTTGGTTTGAAAGACTTGGAGACCAAGAAAATAATGCAAATGTCCTAAGTCTGGCATTTCAAAATTTTGCTTAAGACTGGATTTCACATGGGTTATAAGTTTATGGTCACTACCAGTAAGGATAAGATCATCAACATAAAGAACAAGTATGAGGAGATGGTTTCCTACTTTCTTGGTATAGACATTGGGGTCAGAATGGCATCTAGAAAAACCAGTGTCAAGGAGAAAGCTATCCATTTTGGCATACCAAGCTCTTGGAGCTTGCTTAAGGCCGTATAAGGATTTCTTAAGGAGAGAGACAAGGCTAGAGTTATCCTGAACATATCCAAGAGGTTCATTAGAGGAAATTTCAACTCAAAATGGGCCTCCTAAAATGAACTAGTAAAATAATAGTTAAAATAATAAAATAATATTTATTAATTTTGGAGCAAGAAAAGAAAAAAACTACTTTTTTGTTTGTATTTTTGACATATCTCCCTATGTTACTCAAATTTCGATTGGGAGAGCTCGTTGGATGCAGAATTAAATTCCGCATCCAACGAGTACCCACTCGGCATACTTTTGATGGACCCCGCTACCCCAAAAACAAGAAATACCAGAAAAAACGGAATGATGATGTCATCATTCCATTTTTTCTGGTATTTCTTGTTTTTGGGGTAGCGGGGTCTGTCAAAAGTATGCCGAGTGGATACTCGTTGGATGCGGAATTTAATTCTGCATCCAATGAGCTCTCCCGATCGAAATTTGAGTAAAAACACAGGGAGATATGTCAAAAATACAAACAAAAAAAGTAGTTTTGTTTATGATACCTATGCTCAAATTTATATTAAAAAAGTGTTTAAGACCTATACGGTATTTCAAATTTAAAGAAATTTCATTGGCTAACACATGATTACATGGAATTTGAATAAAAGTTAAAAGGCCCATTTTGAGTTGAAATTTCCTTTAATGGTTCCATGTAAATTTCCTCCTGTAAGCCACCATGTAAAAAGGTAGACTTGACATTCATTTGCTGGACTTCTCAGTTATGTAAGGCTGTAAGGGAAAGATCAAGGAGGATGAAATTCATTTTTGCGACAGGAGCAAAGGTTTCATTGTATTCAATCCCTTCAACTTGGGAAAAACCTTTGGCAACTAACCTTGCCTTAAGTCTTTCAACACTTCCATCTGATGCATACTTAGTTCTATAGACCCATTTACATCTGACAAGTTTTCTTCCTTTTGGAAGAGGAACAAGATCCCAAGCATCGTTCACCATTAAGGAACGATATTCTTCATCCATAGCTGCATCCCAATCTGGATTTCCTGAAGCTTCTGCAAAATTTTACGGATCATGATTCTCATAAACTTGAGCCAAAAGAGAAGAGGCTCGTTGAAACTGAGAACGTGTTCCACGTTGATCTCTAGGATCACCGGCAAGATCACCAGCTGCTTCACATGTTGAACAGACCCATCGAGGAAGCATTGGTGTCGATGCAATTGGAGGAACATGACCAGACGGAGGTGGATTTTCATCCTCACTGTCATCATCAGAAACTAGAGTTGGAAACCTGTCAAGGAAGTTGGAAGAAGAAGAAGAAGAAGGCAAAATCATTGAATCCGGCTCGCAAGCCAAAGATGGCACACCCGCCATGTTAGGCTCGTAGGCCAAGATATTTTCATCAAATTTAACATCTCTTCTAATGATTATATCATGAGAATGTGGCTGAAGAAGTCTATAACCTTTTACATCTTCTGAATATCCAACAAATATGCACTTTTCACTTTTAGGCTACAATGATTTCCATTTTTCATCCGAAATGTGAGCCCATGCTTCACAACCAAACACATGAAAGTTTCTTACATCTGGTTTAATTTTACTCCATGCTTCTTCTGGTGTTATACCTTGTAAAACTTTAGTGGGTGTTTGATTAACTATGTAATTTGCACAATTTATGGCCTCAGCCCAATATTGAAGACTTAGTCCCTTAGATTGGATCATACAATTAGCCATTTATTTTAAAGTGCGTTTCTTTCATTCAGCTACACCATTTTGTTGTGGTGTATATGGAACAGTGTGTTGTTGTTGGATTCTTGTTCAGTGTAGAAATTAGTGAACTTGTTGTTAACATATTCTCCTCCATTGTCTGATCTTAACTTAATAATTTGATGACCAAATCGTTTTTCAACAAGGGCCTTGTAGGCCAAGAACATGTTAAATACTTCGTTCTTAAGTTTTAGGAAGTAAACCCAAGTGCGTCTGGAGTAGTCATCAATGAAAGTTAAGAAATATTTGAAACCAGAAAAGGAAGCAGATGGAAGAGGACCACACAAGTCACTATGCACAAGCTCGAAGGGAACCGAGGTGTGCCAAGAGGCATGTTTTTCAAAACTGTCCTGATGATGTTTTTCGAGTACACAACTGAAACAAACATCATCCTTGCAAGATACCATCGGAAGACCAGTCACCATATTGTATTTCCATAGTTGTTGCAATGAGTGGTAATTTAAGCGACCAAATCGCTCATGCCAAAGTTTGCTCAAGTTATCACTATGAGCAACAAAAACTGAAGGAAAAGGTGATGAACCAAAGTTGTTAAATTTGTACAACCTGGTAATATCATCAACAATTCTAGTAGCAAGTGTTTGGGTACACATAGTACTCCCAAAAGACCGAACAACTTCAGCAACCACTTCACACAAATAGATCACAGATCAACACACTGATGTCTGTCACGTGGTTAAAACCCTCGAGAGGGAAACAGTCCATGGCCCCATCCAAATAGCTACTTGGAGCAATTTATTATGCAAAAGAAATAAAGTTACATATGAGCTTCTCATAATCGATCAACTAACCAAGGACCCTCTATGCTCTTTAAATAGAGATCATAGGCCAATCGGGTGTTAAGCCACGGATCAATGGTAGGTATGATCTAAGAGAAGTTGAACCGTTGGATCACCCTATGTCTAAAACATATCGTGACAGTCAGATTAGAATATTTACAAATGAATACTAATGCATAATAAAGAAACACACTTTTACCTAATGGATATATTACACAAGTTGATCTTAACTAACTCCTAAGTGTCTAAATATCCTAACATCCCCCCTTAAGAACAACTTGGGATAGGATTGAAGGATTTACAAAAGTGACACTATTAGGAGAATGAAGGAGGCATTAGAGCCTATGCCCCCTTAAGGACACATTCCTAAACTCCTAACATAGACCGCAGTTTAGAAAAATTTGCTCCTATATGAGACTTGGTGAAGATGTCTGCAACTTGATCATCTGTAGGGCAATAGAGCACTTTAATAACATGATCATGAACAAGATTTCTGATGAAGTGCATGTGTAGCTCAATTTTTTTGTTGCGCTGATGTAGAACTAGATATTTGGCAAGCTTGATGGAACTTTGATTGTCAAACCAAAGTGGAGTAGGCTTCTGCTGCTCGAATCCAAACTCTGAAAGGATCTGTAGAAGCCATAAAGCTTCCTGACTAGCATTAACTGCGGCTCGATATTCTTCTTCTGATGAAGAAGGAGCAAGAGCTTGTTGTTTCTTACAAGCCCAAGTGACACGTCTAAATCCCAAGCTGAAAACATAACCTGCAATAGACTTTCGATCATCAGGATCACCGGCCCAATCTGAATTAGTGAAACGAACCAACAAAGGTTTCCCCCTTGTACTGTAATGAATCCCAAACTGAATTGTACCTTGAATATATCGAAGTATTTTTTTTGCTGCTTTCTAGTGACTTTCATGAAGAGTTTTCATATAACAGGCAACACGACCAACGGCAAAGGAAAGGTCAAGACGGGAATGATTCAAGTATAAAAGACTACCAACAAGCTGATGATACAAGGTGGCATCTACTTCAGGGGAAGTACAAGTGGTAGAAATTTTGACTCCAAACTGGAAGGGAGAAGGGGCTGGTTTACAATCTTCCATGTGGAAGCAACGAAGAAGGTCACAAGCATACTTAGACTAAAGATTCCTTCTTTGGTTTGTAAGACTTGGAGACCAAGAAAATAATGCAAATGTTCTAAGTCTGGCATTTCAAAATTTTGCTTAAGATTGGATTTCACATGGGTTATAATTTTAGGGTCACTACCAGTAAGGATAAGATCATCAACATAAAGAACAAGTATGATGAGATGGTTTCCTACTTTCTTGGTATAGACATTGGGATCAGAATAGCATCTAGAAAAACTAGTGTCAAGGAGAAAGCTATCCATTTTGGCATACCAAGCTCTAAGAGCTTGCTTAAGGCCATATAAGGATTTATTAAGGAGATAAACAAGGCTAGAGTTATTCTGAACATATCCAAGAGGTTGTTCCATGTAAATTTCCTCATGTAAATCACCATGTAAGAAGGTAGAATTGACATCCATTTTATGGACTTCCTAGTTATGTAGGGCTGAAAGGAAAATAACAAGGCGAATGGAGTTCATTTTTGCTACAGGGGCAAAGGTTTCATCATAGTCAATCCCTTCAACTTGGGAAAAACCTTTGGCAACTAACATTGCCTTAAGTCTTTCAACACTTCCATCTGATGCATACTTAGTTCTATAGACCCATTTACATCTGACAAGTTTTCTTCCTTTTGGAAGAGGAACAAGATCCCAAGTATCCTTTGCCATTAAGGAACGATATTCTTCATCCATAGCTGCATCCCAATCTGGATTTCCTGAAGCTTCTGCAAAAGTTTCTAGATCATGATTCTCGGAAACTTGAGCCAAAAGAGAAGAGGCTCGCTGAAACTGAGAACGTGTTTGACGTTGATCTCTAGGATCACCGCCAAGATCACTAGCTGCTTCACATGTTGAACGGACCCATCGAGGAAGTATTGGTGCTGGTGCGATTTGAGGAACATGAGCAGGCGGAGGTGGATTTTCATCCTCACTATCATCATCAGAAACTGGAGTTGGAAACCTGTCAAGGAAGCTAGAAGAAGCAAAAGAAGAAGGCACAATCGCTGAATCAGGCTCGCAGGCCAAAGATGGCACACCCGCCAAGTTAGGCTCGCATGCCAAGATATTTTCATCAAATTTAACATCTCTTCTAATGATTATATCATGAGAATGTGGCTAAAGAAGTCTATAACCTTTTACATCTTTAGAATATCCAACAAATATGCAATTTTCACTTTTACGCTGCAATGATTTCCATTTTTCATCCGGAATGTGAGCCCATGCTTCACAACAAAACACACTAAAGTGACTTACATCTAGTTTAATATTACTCCATGCTTCTTCCGGTGTTATACCCTGTAAAACTTTAGTGGGTGTGTGATTAACTATAAACTTTAGTGGGTGTGCGATTAACTATGTAATTTGCACAATTTATGGCCTCGGCCCAATATTGAAGACTTAGTCCTTTAGATTGGATCATACAATTAGCCATTTCTTTTAAAGTGCGGTTCTTCCGTTCAACTACACCTTTTTGTTGTGGTGTATATGGAACAGTGTGCTGTTGTTCGTTCCTTGTTCAGTGCAAAAAGTAGTGAACTTGTTTTTAACATATTCTCCTCCATGTTCAGATCTTAACTTAATAATTTGATGACCAGATTGTTTTTCATCAAGGGCCTTGTAGGCCAAGAACATGTTAAATACTTCGCTCTTAAGTTTTAGGAAGTAAACCCAAGTGCGTCTGGAGTAGTCATCAATGAAGGTTAAGAAATATTTGAAACCAGAAAAGGAAGCAGATGGAAGAGGGCCACACAAGTCACTATGCACAAGCTCCAAGGGAAATGAGGCATGCCAAGAGGCACATTTGTCAAAACTGTCCTGATGATGTTTTTTGAGTACACAACCAGAAAAAACACCATCCTTGCAAAATATTGTTAGTTTTTCAACATTAAGCTAGCATCATTAGGATATTTTAACTGAGAGAATAACAAGTACAACAATCAAACACAAGAGACAATGAACACAGTGTTTTTCCTCGGGGAAACCATAAATGAGAAAACCCCGTAGCTTCCTCAGAGATAGAATCAGCACCAAAACAGTAAAATCCCCAAAATAGTATGTGATCTCCTGAAAGCAGTAACCTTCTTCTTATCTAGTCCCAGTGTCTTCTCCTTCCTCAACTATGCGCTATACTTGAGTGTGGATGAGTTGTGTGATAAATAGAGACTCCAGTTCTCTATTTATACTAATCCTGACATGACTAAAACCCTACTAGGGCAGACCTCTACTAGGAGAGTCTAATAGCCCTAGTGCCTCGGAACTATGGGGACTTTAACCCTTAGACAATCGGAGGTTTACTCACTATGACTTGACATGACTTGTTCACATTATTGATCCTCCCGATAGGAACATCGGGGCATGACAATATAACTCAATTACATTATAGATACATCCTGGAATAAACATCGGGTTACAATACATAAGATACATGGATGAATACATTTCGAAGTTACAAATACATCAACACTCCCTCTTAACTAGGAAGGTATTCTTTCGACACAATTTTCAACACTGGTCTTCTTCTCTGTATTAGTTGGATCATCTCGTCGTCTGCATCTCAAGTCTTCTGAGTCTTCAAGTCATCTTCGTCTTCAGATCTGGATCATCATGGGACATCATCACTGGATCTAGATCATCATTCGATCTGGATCATCACTGGATCTGGATCATCACTGCTGGATCATCATCACTGGATCTAGATCATCACTCGATCTGGATCATCATGGCACATCATCACTGGATCTGGATCATCACTCGATCTAGATCATCATGGGACATCATCACTGGATCTGGATCATCACTCGATCTGGATCATCGCTGGTGCTATCTCATGATTCTTCTCGTCATAGGAAGTTCTACAGAGCCAGCCCTTTTTCATGTTGGTTGTAGGCCTAACCATCATGTAGGTCTTCTCCCAACACTTACATCTGACCTACTCATTAGAAAGGCACGCCCAGCACTCACATCTTATCATGTAGGAACTAATCCTATAATCATATCAGAAAGGCCCAACACTCACATTCACCAACATGATAGGACACACCTACTATCATCTGTGAAAAGGCTCAGCACTTACAACCACCAGCATGATAGGACACACCTACTATCATCAATGGAAAGGCACAGCACTCACATCCACCAGCATGGTAGGACACACCTACTACCATCTGTGGAAAGGCTCAGCACTTACAATCACCAGCATGGTAGGACACACCTACTGCCATCTGTGAAAAGGAACTGCACTTACAATCCCCAGCATGATAGGAAACACCTACTATCATCTATGAAAAGGCACAGCACTCACATCCACCAACATGATAGGACACACCTACTATCATTTGTGGAAAGGCTTCAGCACTCACATCCACCAGCATGGTAGGACACACCTACTACCATCTATGGAAATCCTCTGCACTTACATCCACCTAGGCGAGAACACATCCTACTCACAATGGTGGAAGGGCTTGCACTCATATCTGATCTTGTAGGAAACAATCCTACAGTCATATCAGAATGGCCCCCAATCCTCAACCGAGATACTTGGTAACTAACCAGGTGCCTCCATTCTCCTAGAGAATGGCAGTTGCCCTTACATTCGACCTACTCGTCGGAATGGCCAACACTCACATCTAACATGGAAGGAACCTAATCCTTTAGCCATGACAGAATGGTTTAGCCCTTACATCTGATCAAGTGGGAACACATCCCTCTATCACATCAGAATGGCTTCTTAGTCCTAGACTAAGTTGTCTTGGTAACTGACCGAGTGCCTCCATTCCCAGAATGGAAATTTCCCTTACATTTGTCCTACTCGACAGAATGGCCAGCACTCATTTCTAACATGGAAGGAACCAACCCTCTGACCATGACAGAATGGCTTAGCCCTTACATCTGACCATGGAAGGAACCAATCCTCTCACCATGTCAGAATGGCTATGGGTCTCATCACTTTCTCTTGGAGGAAACCTCGATCTGGAGAACACCAAGCTTCTCCCTGAAGTACTCGAACTTCAGCCTAGCCAATGGCTTCATTAATACATCAGCTATCTGTTCCTCTGTCGCAACATACTAGAGCTTCACTGCTCCCCTCTGCACCAAATCCTTGATATAGTGATACTTGATCTCGATATGCTTCGACTTGTCATGGAACACTGGATTCTCTGACAGCTTCACGGAACTCTGGTTGTCACAATGTATACAAGTAACATCCAACTGGAGATCAAATATATCAGACAGTAGCTTCCATAGCCATACTGCCTCACAACTAGCTGAACAAGCTGCAATATACTCTGCTTCAGCTGTACTCAGTGCCACAAAGGATTACTTCCTGCTAAACCAAGAGATCACACCTGAACCCATACTGAAGCAACAACCTGAAGTGCTCTTCCTATCAATGACACTACCTGCCCAATCTAAATCAACATAACCCTCTAGGTTAATCTTTTGATTCGCATCGTACTTGAGCCCATAATCAACTATACCCTTCAGGTACCTCAGAATATGCTTTGCAGCAATCAAGTGAACATGTCTCGGATCTGTCTAGAGCTGGCTCAAGGTGTTCACAGCAAAGCAAATGTCAAGTCTCGTGTTCATCAGGTACATCAGTGACCCAATCATTTGATGATACATCGTAGCATCAACTGTCTCTGATAAAGCATCACTCAATAGCTTCAAGTTCAATGCCATAGGTGTGGTCATAGCCTTGCAGTCCATCATCCCAAACCTCTTCAGGATCTCTACTGCATACTTCCCTTGTCCAAGGAAGATTCCATCTGTACTCTGCCACACCTGCATACCTAGAAAGTAATGCATCATCCCCAAGTCCTTCATTTCAAACTCAGCAGCAATCTTTCTCTTCGTATCAACAATCAACCCATCTATACCTGTCACAAATAGATCATCTACATACAGTAGAAGCATCACTGGGTTGCCATCTTCAACCTTGTAGTAAAGGTTGGAATTTGCTTTACTCTTGGTAAAGCCCAAACTGGATAGAAAGATGTCAATTCTACCGTACCAAGTCCTGAGTGCCTATTTCAAACCATACAGGGCTTTCTTCAATCTGCATACATGAGACTCTCTATCATGTGTCTCAAAACCGAGTGGCTGTTCTACATACACTTCCTCTTCTACTACACCATTCAATAAGGCAGTCTTGACATCCATATGGTGTATCTTCCATTTCATCACTGTAGCCAAAGCAAGTACTGACCTGATGGAAGTGTATCTAGCTACAGGTGCAAAGGTTTCTTCATAGTCTATTCCTTCTTTCTGAGAGAAACCCCGAGCTACAACTCTTGCCTTATACTTTTCAATGCTACCGTCTGCAGCATGTTTGATCTTGTAGATCCATTTGGAAGTTACAATTGACTTTCCTTCTGGTCTTGGGACAACATCCCAAACATCATTCTTCATGATCGATTGATATTCTTCGATCATAGCATACTTCCATTCTTTCTGTTCTACCGCTTCTTCATAACTGGAAGGTTCTTTATCAATGAAATCACATAGTAAAGCTACATACCCAGAGCAGGATCTGGTCCTCTTTCTTTCTCTATGATTCTCTTCTGGAGCCCCATATCTTTCTGCACCTTGGATAAGTTCACGTACCCAAGCAGGTTTCCTCTTATGAGGATTCTTCTCCAGAGGTGGATCTATAGGTCTTTGTGGTTCCTTGAAATCTCGATCTTCTTCTTGAGCTTCTTCGTTCATGGTTGTATCATGAATTCTAGGTATTTCTGCTTCTGCTTCTTCAGGTTCTTCAGCAGGTCTCTTTTTGGATTTATTGTAAGTTGTGTCTTCATCAAATGTCACATCCCTATTGATGTCAATCTTCTTGTATCCTGGGAAATAGATTCTGTAAGCCTTCGAGCTTTCAGAGTATTCCAGAAATATGCCCTTCTTTCCTGAAGGATCTAATTTTGTTCTCTTCTCTTTTGGAATGTGTATGTACACAGGACAACCGAATATTCTGAGATGGCTAACTTATGGTTTCTTGCTGGAGAAGACTTCTTTAGAAGTCTTGTTCTCGAGTACTCTATGCGGAGTACGGTTCTATACATATGTTGGGACATAGACTCCATGTTTGGGTAACTCCGCGGTTAATCAAAAAAAGTTTGTAAGCAGAGTTACTGGTCAAAACAGTCTTAGGGGTGTCGGGGAGTGTTAAAACTCCTTTTTTGTAATAAACCCTTGGTTGAAATCCAGGGTTTAGGGTTTTGGGTGCCCATGGTTTAAGACCATGGTTTTGTAAAAATGCGCAGTATAAATAAGCGCTTGTGTAAAGAAGATGGGTTAGGTTTTATGATGTAAGAAAGATTAAGGCAAAGTTAAGGTTGATTTTGTAATGAAAGGTTAACTCCCAGCTGTGTGCGTGGATGACCTCTGTAGCTGTGTGCGCAGAGGGTTTTTGTAAAGACGATTGTAAGGAAAGACCTGCAGCTATGTGCGCAGGGGCCTGCTGCTGTGTGCGTGGCTTTTTGAGGACTAAAGGGATCTGCGGCTGAGTGCGCAGATCAAACTGTGGTTTTGTAGCAAGTTGAATAGAACACAGTTTGTGGACGTAACCCCTACACTGGGGGTGAACCACGTTATATCCGGTGTTGTGGTTTCTTGTGCTGTTTCTATTTCTATTGTCTTTTATGCATTGATAACTATATACATCTGATAAATTAGATCGCTGCTAATATTTAGCTTCATTGTGAATTCCCTGTAGTGGGTTGAGCAAGTCACGACTGTTTATTTATCTGCGAAGTTGTATGTGAATGAATGGTAAAGCTTTGTGGTTATTAACTAATAAGGTTATTAAAGGATAAGGTATAGTAATCCCCCTCTCTGCGTGCAGAAACCTGATTCTGCAACACCCCATAGCTGTTTCGGGTGAGACTGCAACCTGCGCGCAGGTTGTTTCCGAAAGGGCCAACACTATGGGTCTTTTGTTGGTGCGACACTAAAGGATTAAACCCTGGTCTGCCCTATTGCCCAACAAATTGGTTCCGTTTCCGGTTGAACTCAGTACCTGCTCAAGAGGGGTTTACATTGTACCTCAAGGGCTATGTTCTGGAGGCCCTCTGTGAAGGAAATCAGTGATTGGTTTGCTGAGATCTGTTTGAAATTTGTGCAACAGGAGAACGCCAATTCGCGGTGTAGTGCAAGTGAATTTTTACAAAGGTATGTTTTTTGTGATGCTTATGAAATTTTTTTTGGTAGTATCCACATAGAGTTGCACCACTGGTTGTCTAGGTTAACAGAGAAAAGGACAAACTTTCAAGCTCGACGGATTCCTGTGTGGACCCCCGCAAGGGTCAATCTTGTGCAATACGTGAACAACGAGGTATCCCGCACTATTGACTTCTGGACGACGCGAACGTTGGAAGCCTTTGTGACAGAGTTTGCCATTGACACGAGCACCTCTTTTAGCGAAGGTGAACGATAGTTTTTCAAAGGTCCCCGTGGTAAGTTTTTAAATTCCTTAAGCTTGAAGATTAAAATACTATTGGCTGAAAAAGGTATATTATTATTTGAATCAGATTGTTAGTTTAGTAGTACTAACATATGTTTCCAAGTGAGAATACCTTTGACGTGCAAAGTAGGTTGCCGCGAAGCGAGCAATGGTACAAAAGAGATTTTGAGTCCTACTCCTCAGGTCAGACCACCGCACCTCCCCCTGTAAACCCTCAACAGCCAGACCCTGAAGAAAACCCTTCGGTAGGAA
>LPNX010753928.1:96697-109651 GCA_001517045.1 Pseudotsuga menziesii
CGACGCGGCGAATCAGTGTGGGACTTTGATCAGAGATTCAAAGTTCTACTAGACCAAGTTAGTTTTACCATTAGTCCTATGCAGCACAAGGAATGGTTTATCACCGCATTATTGACGCATATCAGAACTCCGCTCGTGCAATAGAAGGTTGCTGACTAGCAAGAGGCTCTGGAAATTGCAATGAAGTTAGAGACCGCCCCCGTCGGAGACGATTCTGGTATTGCCCAAATCCAAGTGCAACTGGCAGCGATGGCTCTGGAGCTTCGCGATATGAAGAAAGCTAAAATCAGTTGAGAGGAGGTCTGGTGTACGAAATGTTGGTCCGAGGGTCACAATAGGGACCAGTGCCCCGTGGCCAGAACCTACCTAAATACGGGCGCTCCCAACCAATTCACTCCCAGTGTTCTATATTGTGAAATTTGCAAAACCTCTAGCCAGCATCGCCCTGAGCACTGCCATCTTCTTCAGAGATATGTTCAAGTTCCCAAAAACCTCTACTGTCAGTTCTATAAGTCCATAGGGCATAACGAAGAAGAGTGTCGTAGCTACGACCTTATGCGCGAGCGCACCTCTAACGCGTACCGAGTACACAATGAAGCCCAGAGCAATGATGGTTATGGTTACTGCGGCGGCGCCTCCGGAAGAGGTGCTTTTGGAGGCCGCGGCCGTGGTGGGATGACCGGAAGAGGTAGAGGCCAGGTTGTGTGTTACAACAGTAACCAAGCTGGCCACTTGGCTCGCGACTGTCAGAATCCCACTACAACTTGTCGGTATTGCCATGCGGTGGACCACGTGATTGACCAGTGCCCCCAGCTCCTCGCAAATATTCAGGAGAACAACCACGGCCCTACCCCAAATATTTAGCTGATTTTCGTTGAGCAAAGACCTGCCGCAGCCCTCAATGTGGTCACCCGGAGTGGAGCTACGATGCATATTCAAAACACGCCAAAGCAACCTGTCGCGGTGTGCGCACGTAAGGCCTCCGTGAAAACCTCAGTCCTTGACCCTGCGAAGGACCAAGCCCCAGTCCAGGAGGCCCAGTGTGATATTGTTGACCCTGGCGCCGTAGACGTACTTGCGCAATAATCTTAGCAGGCTTCGCAGCCACAAGAGGCCTCGACGGATAAAGTAAGTACACTATCTTCTTTCTTGCAGAGCTGTATGAAACTCTTGCGGAATCAGAATGCTTTAAAAGAGCTGCAAAAAGTTCTTGCTGTCACAGACCCTCAGAGAGGAATTGATCAGGAGAAAACTGTTAGTCGTGTCCGAAGAACGGGAAGAGAAATGAGATTGAACATTCAGGTAGGGGAGTATGATATGACTGATGTCATTCTGGATCTTGGATCAGACGTTAATGTCCTACCCAAGCAGACTTGGGGGCAAATGGGAAAGCCTTCCCTGGTTTGGTCACCTATACAACTGCGACTAGCTAACCAGCAAAGGATTGTACCTCTAGGGAGACTTCTTAGTGTCCCAATAGACATTGATGGAGTCAGTACTCTAGCAGATTTTGAAGTTATTGAGATCATTGATGACAGCAACCCTTATCCAGCTCTGTTGGGAATTGAGTGGGCCATGGCCAACGCTGCAATCATCAACCTTAAGAGGAGACAGATGACCTTCGAAGGAAATGGTCTGCGCGTTATTATACCCCTCGATCCATCCCAAGGAGAAAGATATACAGAACCACTCAGAGATGAAGGGGAGCAGGATACTCTAGACCACATCTACAACATTACAGCCAAGGACGCAGATTATGTCGAGCCTGATGATGATGGTGTAATGGATTGGCAATGTGATAGCTCCTGCATGTCTAATTCAGACGATGGTCTGGAGAATTGGCAGAATCGACTGTACGAGTTACATGGCCATAGATGCGCGCAGATCACTCAGTCTCTTAGATGCCTTAGTGCACAGCCTAGAGAGTTGCCTGGATATGTTGGGATGACAGACCCTGGAGAATTTATTGCACCTATGTCAGAACAAGTACCTCAGTCACAAAACACCTAGAGTCTGGAAATAGCACTAGAAGCTATAGCAACATGGGGGACTAATCCCACAAAGTCTCACCCCAGTCGGGGAACCTACCAGAAATTCCTGCACCCCAGATTCATAAGCCAAGCTCAAGAGGTGCGAAGTAAGTTCAAGGGGCCGAATAGCCTTCAGGGACATTTGAGGCAGAACTATACAGCAAGGGAAGACACACCTCGCAAGGAGTGGGTGCCTAAGTTTGTGCATATCATGGACCCTATAGCTAAAAATGGGCATATGGAGGTTGAGCTCCGCCACGGTACTGTAAGAGGGGGTGATCTTGTTGATAGATTTTTGATCACATTTTCTATTAACAAAAGTCATCCTGTTTTAGATATAGCTTTTCGATCAAACTACGACAAGGCAAATGATGATCACCCAGGAATCGAATACTACACCAAAGGGCAGAGCCCAGACGCCAGTCCCTCAAACCTAATAGTCATGTCGCAGATATTACCAGGTCAGGTCGAAGGGCACTATTGTGCTGAGGTTGGTTATTGTCCTGAAGCTTCAACCATGATTCTGCCGAGGCCCAAAAACATAGCGAGGCTCAAAATTCGACCGGTGGGAAGCAGCCAAGTTGGCGGCGGCAAAGTTTTAATTGCTTTAAATGACTGTACTAAGACCAGTACCGGCAATCGTGCTCCACATGGACAATATTTTCATCAGACTTGGTGCCTTCAATGCACTGTCCTGCCCGATTTGATTGATGGCGTGTATAAGAAGATGCCTCAGTTAGGAAAAATTGCATCCTGCATTTCTTCAAGATTTCTGAGTGAACCCATGACCACCGAACGCGAGATTGACGCTTTGGTCAGAGAATTTGAGCAAGAGGGTCTGATCACCTGCTCTAATCGGCCGCCTGCCCTAGCTCACTGTGAAGACACTTCCCCAGCACCACCACAGCCGATGCAGACACAGTCTGGCAGGAAAAAGTCTAGAACCAAAGTTCGCACCAAGCGCAACCAAGACCGGCAGCGGCAAACAGGGCAAACACCAACAGCTCATCCTATGGAGCCCTCTGGTTCCACACAGGCCCCGGCCGGGGGAGGGGTGAATATCCCACCACCACGGCCACCTTATCTCCAACCTATTCGCCCAGACGCCAAGATTCCCCGACGGACAAAGCAAGTCACATTAACCACACCCTCGCTACCACCAGGAGTCCAGCTGGTTGCCAGTATGACAAGGAAGATAGATCGGCTTAAGTACAGCGACCACGACACAAATGATCATGGCAAGTTTCCCCAGTTTGCACCGGCCGAATACCTACACCGCCTCAACTATCCAGAACATGATGTACCTCTACTTGAAGTGCAACCGTGGGCTGCGGGCCTGGATAATGCTGGCCTACTCAAGGTGCTTGATATCCCACATTTCGGTCGCGGCATACATGTCACTATAGTGGCCAAACAGTTGCTTGCGTTAGTGCATGACGGCTATCTATGGATAGGAGACCAGAAAATCCCCATTGATGCCGCACTCATTAATAAGATCACAGGGTTTTCTATGGCAGGACCTGATCCGGGAGATGAATTTCCCTCAAAAAATGAGGATACAAAGCTTGCACAAACTATGAAAGAGTGGTTTGGCCTGACCAAAGGGAAACGGGGATATCACACCTCTGCGATTCGGGAACAGCCTATTCGCATGGCAGCTGAAATTTTAGCATGCAAGATCATCCGGAAGTGCAGGCCTACTGAGGTACCTGCTCCAGTTATCCGAATTGCCATGAACTGCGCCGAAGGATACACTTACAACTGGTCCACATATCTTGCAAGGGAATTCCTGGAGGATGTTCGCGATGCACAAGAAAAAGGTAGACCTTTTCATTACTCCTGGTTGTTAATACTTATTGCACTAGTTGGGTGGAAAGAACCCACCGAAGCTCAGTTTGTCGAAGTAAACCCAGGCCGGCCGGAGGCATTAAGGTATGCCTCCCTCTGGCTATCCTCGAACAAGGAAACTCAGCAAATGACGAACACTGTGTTCGTCTGTTATGCCATGAGTATCCACATGGAGATTCTGCGAACACCTCAGCTTACCAATGAATTATTCTCTAAATATGAGGGTGCTGCGAACTTCAGGGCTGACCTTCATCATGTGTTCATTCAAGCCCGTGCCGATCCACGACATCAATGGTTTAAATTACCTTATGTCGTAACAGAATTGGATATCGCGAGCAATGTTCAGCTATGGGCAGCTGAGTGGTTGCAAGATGTCGGGAAAAAACCCTCTATCCCCGTTCCCCTAGCTACAAATATTGGCGCAGGTACCAGTCAGGCGCAGCAGAAAAACCCATTAGAAGATAGCGAAGACCTAAGTGATTCGCAGATGGATGACGATGGCCAGGATGGAGACAGCGGACAGGATGAATAGGATGGACAGAATGAGGAGTCGGTCAAGACCATATCAGATCTTAACCCACAAACAAAGCGCAAGTCACCAGAAGTAGCCGAGGTAACCAAGCCGCAGTCCCGCAAAAAGGCAAAAGCGTCGAAGGACAAATATATTGAGGACGTAGCCACTGTAACGCTGGATGAACTGGAGCACGCTCTAGAACAGTCTATGACTACGCTTACTAAAAAATGGTCAGAATTTGCGGAACTGCATCTTGTCGGGCTCTCAGGTATCGCAAACAGGGTATCGGAGCTAAAAGAGCTAGCAGCAAAATCAGCGCACAGTACTGCGACAAGTAGCACTACAGCACCCACGCAGCAAGATATTAGGCAATGGCCACCCAGAGATTACCACGGGCAGGTATCAAGTGCAACTCTGATACATCCTGACACAGATTCCCAACCCCAAATAGGTATGACCGCGGGGCTCGATTATACAAAGATGTCTATGTCAGAATTACACCTCTGCCAGCTCACGATTACAAAGGAGATCTATGCCCGAAACCAATTGTCCCAAACCCAATTGGAAGACACCATCAAACAAAACAAAACCCTTGCAGCACGCCTAGAAGAAATCGCACAACAGAAGAAAGAGGCTGCACATGCAACCACTACGCTGATGCGAGCATTGGATGAGGCATGTCGGAGTCTTTCTGACTTCGACATACAGGGAGCCGAGGAACCAGAGCAGAGAATCGTTAAGCTGAGAGACTATGCCCAGTAGTCCCGCAGCAAGGTTGAAAGGATGAAGATAGAACACCAGCACCAGATTGCAGAACTTCAACTGCGCATTCCTCCTGAGACTCCACCAGAGGTCCGAGAACAGCGCCAGCAGGACATCAAGGCTTCAGCAGCAAAAATATCAGATAATACAGCCAGGGTCGCCAAATTGCTGGAAGACAGCATCGAATCCTGGGCGAACCTTCAAGACCATCCAGAGGTAGGTAAGATCCAGGAATCCATCAAGATACGCCAGGCCAAATTAGATGCAGTCAGAATAGAAATTAAGATGCTGCCACCGATGCAGAAGATGGCTAAAGTGAAGCGCAGCAAGGAACTTCAGCAGGAAATTGAATCCTGCAGGACAAGGGTAACGCTACTGGAGAATTCGCTCCAGCCCCTGGTGGATGAAGCATTGGAATTAAGTAATACTGTGGAAAGCCAGCTCAAAGTTTTGAAGAGCTACGACAGTTTTGTGCAGGAACGGGCTAATACAGATTCATCTTCAGTATTACAAGAGTTGGTGGAAAAGGAGAAAGCAGCTGACGACATACTACATAACCTCAACAGTCGCTTCAGCACCTTGGCGCAGAATATTTTACCGCCAGAGACGTCGCAGGGTGTCCCGGGACGGGCCACTAGTGAGTCTTAGGGGCCTGTTGGGACGCAGACTCCATGTTTGGGTAACTCCGTGGTTAATCAAAAAAAGTTTGTAAGCAGAGTTACGGGTCAAAACAGTCTTAGGGGTGTCGGGGAGTGTTAAAACTCCTTTTTTGTAATAAACCCTTGGTTGAAATCCAGGGTTTAGGGTTTTGGGTGCCCATGGTTTAAGACCATGGTTTTGTAAAAATGCGCAGTATAAATAAGCGCTTGTGTAAAGAAGATGGGTTAGGTTTTATGATGTAAGAAAGATTAAGGCGAAGTTAAGGTTGATTTTGTAAGGAAAGGTTAAGTCCCAGCTGTGTGCGTGGACGATCTCTGCAGCTGTGTGCGCAGAGGGTTTTTGTAAAGAAGATTGTAAGGAAAGACCTGCAACTGTGTGCGTAGGGGTTTGCTGCTATGTGCACAGCTTTTTGAGGACTAAAGGGATCTGCGACTGAGTGCGCAGATTAAACTATGGTTTTGTAGCAAGTTGAATAGAACATAGTTTGTGGACGTAACCCATACACTGGGGGTGAACCATGTTATATCCGGTGTTGTGGTTTCTTGTGCTGTTTCTATTTCTATTGTCTTTTATGTATTGATAACTGTATACATCTGATAAATTAGATCGCTGCTAATATTTAGCTTCGCTGTGAATTCCCTGTAGTGGGTTGAGTAAGTCACGACTGTTTATTTATTTGCGAAGTTGTATGTGAATGAATGGTAAAGCTTTGTGGTTATTAACTAATAAGGTTATTAAAGGCTAAGATACAGTAATCCCCCTCTCTGCGTGCAGAAACCTAATTTTGCGGCACCCCATAGCTGTTTCGGGTGAGACTGCAACCTGCGCGCAGGTTGTTGCCGAAAGGGCCAACACTGTGGGTCTTTTGTTGGTGCGACACTAAAGGATTAAACCCAGGTCTGCCCTATTACCCAACAACATACACTGTTGTTCTAGCAACTTCAGCCCAAAGATGCATAGGAAGATCTTGATCATGAAGCATTGCTTTTGCAGCTTCCATGATGGTTCTATTCTTCCGTTCCACAATCCCATTCTATTGTGGATTATAAGGAGTGGACAACTCCTTCTTAATCCCTGATTCTTTGCATAGCTCTTTGAATTCATTTGAAGTGAATTCTCCGCCATTATCTGATCGAATGGTTTTGATCTTCTTTTCAGTATGGTTCTTAATCAAGGCTTTGAATTCCTTGAACTTATTGAACACTTCGTCTTTGTTCTTCATGAAGTAAACCCATGTCTTTCTAGAAAAATCATCAATAAAAGAAACATAGTATGCATACCCGCTTAGTGAGTTTGATGACATAGGACCGCATACATCGGAGTGGATGATTTCTAGTATGCTTTTGGCTTTACTTTTGCTGCTGGGAAATGTCTTCTTTGTATTCTTCCCTTTCGCACATCCTTTGCAGACCCCATCATGTTTTGCTTGGAATTCTGGAAGATTTTCAATAGCTTTGCTTGCAACAGGTAGTGCTCTGTAATGCACATGTGCAAGCCTTCTATGCCAAAGCTCATTTGGCTCTACTGTGTCATGAACCAAGGCTTGTTCTGGATGACCCTTCAATTTGTACAGACCACCTTCTTTTTCTCCAATCACTACCGCATCATCGATAGTCTTTCCTCTAGGCCACATAATGACTTGACCATCTATGAATGCAACCCTCATTCCGTTTGCATCCAATGCTGATATGGAGAGAAGGTTCTTCTTGAGTCCTGGCACAAACAATACTTCTTTCATTGTTAGAGACTTACCAGAGTCTAGTTTATATGAAGATTCCCCACTACCTTTTATTTGATATTGGTAGTCATCTCCTAGCTTCACCTTGTGAGGTGATTCATGTTCTGATAGTCTTACAAAGGATTCCTTGAATCCCTTCATATGTTTGGAAGCCTCACTATCTATAAGCCAATCATTACTACCATGGGTAACGTTACCTATGAGAGCGGAGATTAAAACATATTCATCCTCGCTTGAATAATCTTCACTTTCATATCTGGATCTCTTCTTGGATGGTTCATCATCCTCTTCAGCATGAGCATGATGTCTTCTTTTGTTCCCCTTCTTCTTATAAGAGTGGACCTTGTTCTTAGGATAGTATTTTGCAAATTTTCCTCTTTCATCACATGTATAACATCTTATTTTAGATATGTCTCTTCTAATGTTATCTTTATGATGAGGATCCTTACCTTTGGAGTAATGAGGTCTTCTTCTGCTTCTCTTGGAGTGAACTGTGAGAGCTTGGTCTTCACTTCCCATCTTCTCTTCTTGAGCTGCTATCTGTGCTTCTTCTTGAGAACATTCTTCCCATAGTGTGCTGAATTTGACTAACTTATTTCTAGCACATATTCCTTGAATGAAAGCATTCTTCCCATAGTCTGTTGAATTTGACTAACTTCTTTCTAACACATATTCCTTGAATGAAAGCATCCCATGACCTAGGAAGGCCATTCAAAGTGGTCATCACAATCTCTGCATTTTCCACTTCTTCATCAACAACTTCTAATTGTTCCTTGATCTGAGAAACCCTTGTGAAGTAAGACTGGATAGTTTCTACATTCTGAATCTTCACATTCTTCAGTTGATTCCTCAGAGTCATCTTTCGGTTTATGTTCTTTCCTTCAAACAACTTGGTTAGGGCATCAAACATAGCTTTAGGTGTCTTAAGAGAGGAAACCTGTGGAATAAGGTGATCCTTGATAGAATCAGCAATGATCCTCTTTTCCATAACCATCTTCTTCTTATGTAAGGCCTTTGCCTAATCTCCCTCTGGAACTGGAACCTCCTCATGAATGTAGGAGTCTAATTCATTCTCTCCCAGGACTAGGGAGATCCTATACTTCCAGGCTTGGAAGTTATCAGCTCCCTCAAGCTTTTCATCAAGCTTGGTATGATGAATCATATTTAAAATGAGAATCTCAAATGGAAATACAAGAGATCTTAGATCTTACCAGGTCAAAATGTCAGATTTGAGACTTGGGTTGAAATCCTGCAGAGCTAGTTCAGGAGCAAATTAGGGTTTTGTTTTTTCAGAGTTCTATCCACCCAAATGCCTTGAAATTTGTCCCTAACTTCGATTTTGGTGAGGAGATCAATCCAGGCCTGGGCTCACTAAAAAATTCCTCTTCTGTGAAAATCCCTAATTTCTGACAGTAGTGACAGGTCCAAAACTGAAAAACCTCATAATTGGATTCTGCTTCGACAAAAAGATGCGCCCTAAGGAGGAGAGTTGTTCCACCATATTTTTGCTAAAAATATGTGGAGGAAGATCCACAAACTAGGAAGCCCTAGTTCCCGCAGCTGTACAGTGTCTTCTTCTCAGGTTAGCTCTGATACCATGTTAGTTTTTCAACATTAAGCTAGCATCATTAGGATCTTTTAATTGAGAGAATAACAAGTACAACAATCAAACACAAGAGACAATGGACACAGTGTTTTTCCTTGGGGAAACGATAAAGGAGAAAACCCCGCAACTTCCTCAAAGATAGAATCAGCACCAAAATAGTAAAAGTCACAAAATAGTATGTGATCTCCCGACAGCAGTAACCTTCTTCTTATCTAGCCCCAGTGTCTTCTCCTTCCTCAACTATGCACTATACTTGAGTGTGGATGAGTTGTGTGATAAATAGAGACTCCAATTCTCTATTTATACTAATCTTGACATGACTAAAACCCTACTAGGGCCGACCTCTACTAGGAGAGTCTAATAGCCCTAGTGCCCTGAAACTGCGGGGACTTTAACCCTTAGACAATCGGAGGGTTACTCACTATGACTTGACATGACTTGTTTACATTATTGATCCTTCCCGATAGGAACATCGGGGCATGACAATATGACTCAATTACATTATAGATACATGCCAGAATAAACGTCGGATTATAATACATAAGATACATAGATGAATACATTCCAAAGTTACAAATTGTTGATTGCATGGGCAGACCCGGGTTTACTATAATTAATCAACAACACCCAAAAATCACTGGCCCTTTCGGCGACAGACCGCGAAGCGATCTGAAGTCTCACCCGAAGTGAATCTCATGGGTTGGCCAAGACTCAAGTGTCTTGGACCAGGTTCTGTGCATCCTACTTCTTCTTTCTTACTCCTGCGTGCCACTAGATCAACTAGCTCCGCACATCACACGTCCCCTTCTGCTCACAGGACTTCTTACCCGTGCGATGCTTAACCCCGCGCAAGTTACACGATTTCCTCTCGCGTCGCACCACTTCCACTTACTCACAATATTCCCAACCTTACCGCATCTCTGCGTACCGCGGAACACCCGTCCTTTCCTCAACGCTAAGCCCTCAGCTCGCAGTATCGCGCACCGCAGCTCCTCTGCCAATGCGATACCGCCTCTCTGCGATATCCTACCACTACGAATTTTCGCTCTTAACGTTGACTGTGCCAATGTGCGGATCCCTACTTCTCAGAAGTATATTGTGAGTAACTGGTCATTAGAGACAGACGTAAAGGAGTCTTTAAACATCCTACTAAAATGCTTCAACTTATATTTATCTTCTTGTATTATCATGAGCTGATCAATACATACATTCACCTACTGCAACTAACATTACATGCATAATAACCAGTAACCATAAGCAAATACAATCACATTCATACAACACATAACACGCAGATTTAACGTGGTTCACCCCCGGGATGGGAGCTACGTCCACCAAACTGTGCTTCTATTATATATCTTGAGGGAAGTTAGCACAGTTTGTTGCACTACATATGCAGCGTGAGGTCTCTTCTGGACCTCTGGTCTATCTCTATGTTGCCTTTATTTCAATATATCCTTCCCTCTCTGTTCTCTCTATGAATGGTTACATACAGACTCGAATGACTCACAGACAACTAGGTGTCTGGATCGTTACAACGTAGTCTGTCTGACTGATTCCTGAGTCTACAAAACTATCAACTGACCAACTGTCTACTGGCTGATTAGCTAACCCTTTACAATACAAAAATGCAAGCTTTTATAGGCAGCCCGAAGGTCGTGCCATTACAACACTGTGGTCCTGTCCCAACAGTAAACCCATACCCTAAATAGTGACAGTCAGTCCTCTCTGTCCTTGAGGTAGCCGCTTCCCGTCACACTGCAGCTCTCTGCAGTATTCCATGCTTCCCGGCACTGACCATGGGTACTATGCACCGCTTCTCTTTCTGTCCTTTGCCTTCAATGCTTGAGCCTCGTTGCTCCTTCTTCTTTATGAGGGTCGCTGAGCCCTCCTGTCTTCCACCGCTGCCTTCAATGCAGTGGTTGAGCTTTCTTCTCTCGACCGCTCAGGTACCATTGCCTTCTTGACTTTTCTATCCCAAAAGTCATGGTTTCCGGCTCTGCTCTCCAGCTGGAAACGTGCTACGCCGTCGTAGCTCTGCCCTGTCCTTTTTCTGCCAAAACTTCTCTCTTTCCGCCAAAATTAGCAGCTTCTTCTGTAGCTGCGGGATCCTGCTCCAACACAAATACATTAACAGATACCAGCAGAAGACCAGTCACCATATTGTCTTTACATAGTTGTTGTAATGAGCGATAATTTAAGTGACCAAATCGCTCATGCCAAAGTTTGCTCAAGTTATCACTATGAGCAAAAAAAACTGAAGGAAAAGGTGATGACCCAAAGTTGTTAAATTTGTACAACCTGGTAATATCATCAACAGTTCCAGTAGCAAGGATATTTTGAGGATTTTTAAAATCCTTGATTACAACTTGGTGAGGTGTAAACGTCACAGTTTTACCTTCACCCGAATGAGTAATTTGATAGAGTGATAACAAATTGCAGAAATTTTTTGGAAGTACATCACTGAAATGACCATTTTCTACTGGAATTGTTCCATATCCTACAACACTTAGAGATCTATCATCACCAACAAATATTTGTTTGGTGTTACATTCATGCATAGTAGAAAAGATGGTTTTATCTTTAGCCATATGATAAGATGCTCCAAAATCAATGAGCCATTCAATTGAAGTAGAAGAAGAAGATGCAGTATAAGAGTAACCAGAAGCACAAAGTGCATGTCCATGAGAGGTAGATTCTGAAGACGAATCTAGGATGATGTGGTGCTTCTTCATTGCTGCTTCCAAGGCTGTCATCTTCTTAAAACACTTAGATTCATCATGATTATCTTTCCCACAAAAATTGCAATGATGCTCAGTCTTCTTTCCTTTTTGCTTGGATCCTTTGTCATTTTTTAAACAAGGAGCTGACTGAGAGGGTTTGGGACCCTTGTTGTTTGGCTTATTATTGTGAAAATTCTGTTTCGAAGGCTTGGAATTTTCTTTCTGTTGGGACAATAAGGCTTTCCCAGATGTATCTGCATTGTTAATTATTCCAAGATGAATGAGCTTATCTTTCTCTCTAATTAAGGAATCACAAAAGGATTCAAGGCTAGGCTCTTGATTGCTAGCTACAGTCAAGGATTCTTTCATGGAGTAGAATGTAGATACAAATGTAGAGTGGGAAGTGCCAGCTGAACATTTGCTGGACTTTCATGACTACATGCACCGGTTGCAGGTAGTGCATGAGGACGTTCAGATCCGGCTCTTCTGTTGTTCATTAAAACGGATTGCCCGTGATTGGTATCGGTCTTTGCCTAATGCTAGTATCAGCTCATTGGCTGATTTTCATGATGCCTTCCATGTGTTTTGTGACGGAATATTTCCAGTTGATCTTCTCTATCCTCAATGCTGTAATGAGTTTTATTTATTGAATGAAGATCCAAATACTCATGATGAATTTGTTGCAGCAGAAGATATCTCTCACCATGATCAAGAGATAGGTAGTCTTCAGGGTGATGACCATAGTATAGATGCTTTCAACAGTATACCACATGCATCTACTACCTTAGACTATTATGCTGATCAAATTGTTCCCTTTGAAAGTTTTAAAGATGATAAACAGATTGATAGATCAGAAATGGAAAGTTTTGGATCTATAGCAGAGGTTGGACTGCCTACATGTAATATGGAAAGCAGTAAAGGTAGCTCTCAATTTTCGGATTTACAAACCAAGGGAAGTTGTCCGAACCATGAATAACTGAACGGTCCAGATCAGCAACCTATCGTATATGTTCCTCCAACAAAGATCCAGCAATCTACGTTCATCAATGAGTTCGGTGAAGGAAACAAAGAGC
>LPNX010753937.1:2200-39843 GCA_001517045.1 Pseudotsuga menziesii
GGAAAATACGAACACAAAAAAGTAGTTTTTTTCTTTCTTCCTCCAAAATTAATCAATATTATTTTATTATTTTAACTATTATTTTATTATTTTGACTATTATTTTATTATTTTAACTATTATTTTATTATTTTGACTATTATTTTATTATTTTCCTTAGGAGGCCCATTTTAGACCCCAAAATTCCTCTAATTCTAATTCTTAGGAAAAAGATCCATCAGATAGAATATGAAAGATGTAAAGTTCAGCAGATAGACACCAAGCTGGAAGAGATTGTAAGTACCACTTCATATTTTATGGATAGGACTCAAGATATATTTGAAATTCTAAAGGGAAGAATGGATTGGGTAGAAACCAATAAAGAATCTCCCATAGACCCATCCATCAATGATCAACAAACACTGAATCAAGAATATGAGTTAATGGAATTTTCCAGTAATATCGCAGAAGAATTTAAAAAAGTAGAGAAGAAGACAAAGACTTCTTGTGCCGAATTCTGCAGGAAAGTGCTCTTCAAATATAATCGGTGTCAGAATTCTAATGATAAGAGATTGGAGGTTCTACCTAAACATGAACTATTTTTAAAGCATTTACAGGACAGATACGACGAGGGTGAACAAGCAATCCAGCAGGTCAAGGATTTGGATGAATGGATATTAAAAAATGAAGTAGCACATGCAGCCGTGAGCATACACTTATTGGAGGACCAGATGCACCTGATTGATGCTAGAATAGAGGGTGTGAAGACCCAAGATTCCAAATATGAGATTAAAATTCGATTCCTTGAGCCTTGTGGGTTTGAAAGCATAGCAGCAAATGCTAATGCATGGAAAAAGTTCACAAACGAGCCAGATGGGCCTTCCTAGTGGAATGTTTTGGGAATATTGATTAATAATGTAATATATTATATTAATTTTTGTGCACAAGCTACAGGACAAATTTTTCTAAAGGAAAGGTTGGGGAAGCTCAAAAGGCAATGAGGGGCAGCTCAAGAGTTTTTTGCTTTTTGTACATGTATAGGAGAGTTTTAGATAGTAAAGGACCTTTTTTCAGAATATCTTGAGGAATTTTATTGTAAGAAGAACTAATTCATCTTATAATAAAGATTTATATGTTTTCGGCTAGAGAAAGTTTTGTGGAGTTTCAAATGTTTGCCATGGGCTGGTTGGATGTGAACTATTTCTTTTTCAGCTTGTTTCTATGAACTGTGAGATTGTTCTAAACTGTTGAATTCTTTCATGTTATGAATGTACTCCTATTTATTTTTGTCAAACTTCCACATTTGTGATTGAGTAATGAATGCTTTAATTAACAATAAGCTATCTTGTTGTTCATATTTCTATTGATATTCATGTGTTCAAGAATGTTAATAGCTATCTGTAATTTTCTTTATGCATGCAATACAATACATTACTCACCGTTAATTATAGTTTTTCTCCTTAGGGATAGGTTAGTGAGTCTTAGTTAGTTTCTCTTTGTTTTTATGATTTAGAAGCGAGAGAGGTAAGACGAGAGGTGAGAACCTGTGCATCATGTTGTGACCCTGCTCGTTATCTCTATCACCTGCATTAAATTAGGCATTTGCACATCATACTTAAATATTAAAAAACTAAAAAAATATACATGGTGGACCGGGCCATAATCGATAAAACACTTTAATCGTTACTTGACCTATGCTAGTCAGACCATAAACCGAACGGATTCCCCATACCAAACAATAATGAGCTAATTGGGAACGTTTGTTGGGGAGAATCCCTACTATTGTTACCTGCGATTTTCTAGGACAATAAATTGGAATTAAAAAGGATTGTGAATGAACTAAGATATGAATTAAGAATATTTAAGGAATATAATGTGTTAATTATGAAGGCTCAAGAAGAACTGAACACTATCTGTTAGCAAATATCCATACTAAAGAAAAAGATAAAAATAAGTATTTTGAACAGGAACTACCTAAAATTGCCCCGTACAATAAACATAAGGGTAGGAAGCTAGAATTTTCCATCCATAAACTTGACACTTCAAGTGAAGAGTCAGTTAAACATCACAAGAAAACTCAAGAGCCAAGTGAAAGAAGTGATGAAACTAAAAAGAAGAAAATGTACAGACCCTATGAGGAAATATCTGTGGATTTCAAGAATATTAAACCACCCATGTTTGATGGGGAAATCGATAAGGGAATGGAGGAAGAGGCCTGGTTGTCCGGTATGAAAAAGTATTTCTAGATATATAATGACTCAGATGAGTTAAAAGAAAAAAAATGGCCATTTATAATCTGACTGGAAAGGAATATATATGGTGGAAATATATAAAGAAAGTTAAGGGTATAAAATAAAGGTATATAACCTGGAAACTTTTAAGAAGTTGTTTAAAAAAAATATTTATCTAAATAGTGTTATGAAGAAAAATCCAAGGAGTTTTATGAACTAAGGTTAGGGGCCATGACAATGAAATAACTCTGTAGTAAGTTCTTAAGCATACTTCACTATGCTCCCTACATAATTGATAAGAAGCCAAAGATAGAGCAGTTCCTTAGTTTCTTGCTCCTCATATTCAAAGAACGAATTGAATATGACAATCCAAAGACACTAGAGGAAGTGATGAGGAAGGACAACTTTTGTTATGACCAAAACAAGAATAAAAGAGAAAGTATACCAGCATGGAAAAATCAAAGGCCAAATTGTTTTGATTCTAAGAGAAAACAAAATAATTTCCATAAAAAAATGGGAAATAATCATAGAGGGTATCAGGGTAATAATTACAAAGTTTTTAAATCTCAAGATTCTGCAGTACCATCAATTGTTCCTAATAAAAACCCAGCACAAAAAGAACCCTTAAATTGTTGGTAGTGTGGGGAGAAACACTACTTTAAAGGTTGTCCAGCAAGGAAGTAGAATTTTAATGTCCATTCTATCCAGGAAGTCGTTACAGTTGGGGATATGGCCAGGAACATGCCCAAAATATGCGTTGCATTGGAAAATAGGCAAGAAAGCCACCATAATTCCATGGTCGAAATTGAAGGTATGATAAACAATCAACCTATATCTATCATAATTGATCTGCGTGCAATCCTGGGTTACATGGGTTACATTTCACCTAGAATAGTTTATTTATGCAAATTGGTACTTGAAAATTTTGATAAGTCATGGCTAGTACAGTTAGCCCCAGGTACAAAAAGAAAGGCTACAAGTATTGTTAGAAATTGTAAGATAATGATGAATTATTTTCTTACACATGTGAATGTAAGTATATTTCCTTTAGGATCATATGATCTATTGATAGGAATGGATTGGCTTGAAGAGCATAAAGTTTTTCTAAATTGTTTTGATAAAACATTTACAAGTATTGATAATAATGGAAATAATATAAAAGTGAAAGAAATTCCTAGGAAGGTAACCATCAAAGAAATCTCTACTCTACAAATGAAGAGATTAGTAAGAAAAGGATGTAAATTATTCGTAGTGTACATAATGAATGATAAGGAAAATCTTATGAAACATAAATTTGAATACATACATGCTTTAAAGGAGTTTAAAGGTATCTTCCTGGAAGAAGTCCTTGGAATTCCTCCAAAAATGGATATATACTTCACAATCGATCTAATACCTGGAGTGGTACTAGCATCAAAATATCCATATCGAATGAAAATTATTGAAATCACATAACTAAAATCACGACTACGAGAACTAACTGATAAAAAGTACATTTGACCAAGTGTGTCTCCCTGTGGAGGACTGATCTTGTTTGTGAAAAATAAAGACGGTACACTAATATTGTGTATAGATTACAGGAAACTAAATAAAATGACTATAAAATAAGATACCCACTTCCCTGTATAGATGATCTGTTCGATCAGTTCCACAGAGAAACTGTCTTTTCAAAGATAGATATAAGGTCAGGTTATCATGAAGTGCGAATAAAGGATGAATGTATTTTTCAAACAACATTTAGGACTCATTACAGACACTATGAGTTTGTCATAATGCCCTTTGGGTTAACAAACGCACCTATTGTCTTCATTTGTTTAATGAACAACATCTTAAGTAACTATCTAGATAAATTTGTGGTTGTCTTCATTGATGACACATTAATCTACCCTAAGAATGAAAAAGAACACGGAGAACATCTTGAAATGGTTTTTCAAGTATTAAGAGAACAAAAACTTTATGCAAATTTCAGTAAGTGTGACTTTTTCGAAGACGATATTCAGTACCTCAGACACGTAGTATCCAAGGGTGGAATCTCGGTTGACCCAGATAAGGTAAAATCCATCATGGAATGGCCAGTTCCTAAAAATGTATATGACATCAGATAATTTATGGGAATTACTAGGTACTACAGGAAGTTCATAGAAGGATTTTCTAATATTTCCTACCCCATAACTTCCTTACAGAATAAAGGAAAAATGTTTGAGTGGAATAAACAGCGTGAGGAAATTTTTAGCAAATTAAAAAACCTATTAACCACTTCCCTTATCTTAAAAAATGTGATCCATTCAAGGATTTAGTCATGTGTAACTATTCTTGCAATGAAGGGTTAGGTGGGTTTTTACTACAAGACAATTATGTTGTAGCTTATGAATCCAAAAAACTAAAAGATCATGAGAAGAATTATGCGACACATGATCTAGAACTTTCTTCTATAATTCACGCCTTAAAAATGTGGCGACATTAATTAATTGGGGGAATGTTTTTACTTATGTCAGACAACATATGCCTTAAATATTAAATTGATCAATAGAATTTAAATGAAATACAAGCTAAATGGCTGTCCTTTCTAAGAGAGTACGACTTTGAAATAAGGCAAATAAAGGGAAAATAAAATAAAGTAGAAGAATCTCTAAGTCGTCATGTGAATTTATTGTGTAAGCAACATCTATGATTCTAATATAGGAGACCATATTTTAAGTACTAGAAATTCTAATGGGGAATATGAGAGGTTAAAAGAAAATACTGCTAAAAATGAATAAGAACAAGTAAAAATAGACTTTAGCTTAAAAAAACAAGGACTATTGTTGTATAAAAACAGGATGTATATACATAAAATAAGAGAAATTAAATTGACCATCATGGATGACCTACATAAAATACCATACTCGGGGTATCTAGGGTATCAAAAAATGATTACCATGATCATAAAGGACTTCTTTTGGCCAAACATGAAAAATGAAGTGGTTGAATACTTAGCTCACTTCCTAGAATGTCGGCAAGTTAAAGAAGAGCATCAACATCCCACGGGATTGTTGCAACCACTACCCATTCTAGAATGGAAGTGGGAGACCATCAATATGGATTTCATCACCCGATTTCCCAAGAATTTTAGACAACATGATTCCATCATGGTTGTGGTTGACAAATTAATCAAAGAAAATCATTTTATACCTATCAAATATACCTACAAATTTGTTACTATTATAGACATATTCATGAAAGAAATATTCAGGTTACATGGTATATTGATGGTAATAGTATTGGATAGAGATGCAAAGTTTACAGATAACTTCTGGAAATCCTTCTTTAAAGGCTTGGGTACCTAGTTAAATTTCAGTACTGCATATCATCCACAAACAGATAGGAAGACTAAAAGAGTAAACCGGGTTCTAGAGGACATGCTAAGAATGTATGTTATGGACAAACTAGCTAAGTGGGAAGACTACCTACACTTAGTTGAATTTACTTATAACAGTAATTTCCAACTCTCTGCAGGCATGAGTCCATTTGAAATTTTATATTGGTGTAAGTTTAATACTCCAATATCATGGAGAATCCCTATTGATAGAATGATGTTAGGACCTGATTTATTAGAAGATATGCAACTAACCATGAAACAGGTACAACAAAACCTAAAGGTTTCCCAAGAGAGGCATAAAAGTTATACTGGCTTAAAAATAACTCCTAGAGAATTCCATGTGGGTGATCATGTATACCTAAAGGTAAATCCCAAGAAAATAACCTTGAGATTGGACAATTACAAGAAATAGGTACACATGTATTACGGGCCATTTGAAATTCTAGATAAAGTAGGGTCGGTTTCATACCAGTTATCCCTACCACCCAATATTAAAATACATAATGTGTTTCACGTTTCTATATTGAAAAGATATGTTCATGATGTTTCTCATGTGATTTACTGGAATGTAATCCAGGTGGAATGAGAGGGAGAGTTCCAAGTGGGACTGGAGCGCATTCTCGACAGGACATAAATTTTACTCTGGAACCGTACCATCAGACAGGTAAAGGTGCAATGGAATTAGTTTATTTTGGAAGAAGATACTTGAGAGCTCAAAAGTAATATGCATGAGGCATATCCAGAATTATTCCAAGAGGATGACATGGATGAATAAAATAAAAATTTATAACACCAAGGATGGTGTTATCTTTTAAGTGGAGGTGTGTGTAATACCCCCTGAATTAATAATTTTTAAATCTGCTAGAAAATACTTTGATTATTATTTTATTATTCTTTGATAGGGAGGTCAAGAATAAAACATTTTGTAATAAAACATTCCCTATTTAATAAAATATGCTGAAGGGGAATAAAATTGGATATAGCTGTTGAAAGATTGTTTGTTGACCCATAAGAGAAAATGACAAGTGGAAAAGTTCAGTATGTGAGAACTCAAGATGCAGGAGGAATCATCCCCAAAAATAAGGTATGCACTCCTAGTTGAGTTTCTAAAGAGTAGGAGGCTCATAAATGACCAAGTACTACAAAAAATACTATTTAAAAGTATATCCATGAGTATGAGAAGGATAGCATTAGATGGGGATTAACATATGTATAATGCAATAGATGGTGCATTGATATATTTTTCTCTTGTGTTTCAACGAACATGCTTCGAGGTTATGGAGTAAGTAATTTGGATTCTCTGGGAGTTGGTTTGGAGGAACAACTTCTCCACTTTTGTTTTCCTAGCGTTAGTACTAGGTTCGTATAGTACTGTGAAATGTAAATTGTAGTTATATTTCCAAACACTACTGTTTATGCATTTCTATAGATTCATTGTCCATGTTTTTTATATCCTAGATTTGTACAATATTATATTGTTCTCAACATAACCATGATCGTGCATTCATACCTGCATTAAGGAATTGTTAGTAATTAACTACTGTATCAATTATTATTTCGTTATGTGTTGAATTACGTAGGTATGACTCTCAATTATCTGTTATGCTTGAATGATCTATAATTTATCAATCCACGTCCAATGGATTGAATCCTCTAGTTTTATATGGTAACAGATGTTCCTACTATGTATTTCTTCTCTGTATTGATTCTGAAATTCTTCCTTATTTCCACATTACGAATTTAGGTTGCCGAATGAAACTATAATTCTTGCTTATAGTTTAGATCTAAGTTATTCAATATTGTGGTTTAAACTGATTTGCATAGAGAAAAATTGTAATTAAACTATAAAAATCCTATAAGCAACTTAACATAGTTGGTTAAATGTTCTGAAATCATGTTTAGTTAGCGGAATTAGGGTATGGCTGTAAGCACTAAGATAGTTTCTAGATCCAACTAACTTACAGTGATTTAAACCCCAAATCAACCAGAGACTCATTGAATCCACAATTATACTTTGATCCATAAGAGAAATCAGATCAACGGTTGAAAAGAGATTTTGAACTTAAAAGCATCACCTGAGCTAAACCTAAAAAATCTCCTTTCATCGTGAGGTGGAGATCGATCTTTGAAAAGATCGACATCGATAAGAACATTTTACAGGAGAGAGTGAGGAAAATAAAGGAGGGATCGAGCTGGAAAATCCAAAGTTGATCGTTGGAATTTAAGATCAAGATCTATGGCCAAGATCAATCATAAAATAGATTGAAGGTCCACATCAATTTCGTAAGGACAAGTTGCAGATTTTGAACAAATTTTGATGGCATGAAATTTTTATGGAATGCAATTCATAGTTTTTGGATTCCAGCGTTGATTTGGTGGGGACATAGATCGGATGATCAACAATCCATTGTGTTGATTCAACTAGGAAGTTGCTTAACGACAGAGAGTGGGTGTGAAATTTTTATCCAAAGGAATTTGTTATAGGGTTGAGTCTACCTGAATGAGGTAAACATTGATTCATAAATTGAAAGAATCATCAGTCAAGATTGTTTCCGCAAGAATATCAACGGCTGACAATAGTCACATAGATTTCATTGTGGAATCTACAAAGGAGAAGATCAACAGCTGAGATTTCATCCGCAGGGAAGATCAATGACTCCTGATAGTTGTGAAGGTTTCACTGGGAATCCATAAAAGAAGTCATATCAATGGTCAGGATTAAATCCATAAAATATATCAATGGTTGATAGAATTTGCAAAAGGCAGAAGGAGGGAAATAGGAAAAAGACAGGACAAAGCATTAAGCTTTCGGGACCCTATCTCGGCATCAAAGAAAGATCGATGGTTAAGGTTTTTTTCTTCATGAATCAACGGTGCATAAATTTGCTGTGGAATGCAGAACATGGAAATGAAAAATATTTAGTTAACAGGACTTGGAGTTTTTGGGATCCGATCTCCGCATCAAATCAAGATCGATGATCATGGTGACTTCGTAAGAATCAATGGTGCGGAAATCCTGTGAGGAATTGTGGAAAGCGCAAAGGGGTCAAATGAAGGTATCGATATGTTTGTTTTCCAATTTTCGAGTTCCACCCAGAAGACAAAAGGAAGAAGAGTCAATTTAGTGCAGAAATGATTATTTTGGTTGCAGAGTGGATATGTCAATGGCAAAATGATTGTTACAGTGGTCCCTAAGCTCAAAAATGAATATGCAAGGATGAATTTGACCATTTAATTGTTTCCAAGGTTTATTTTTATTTGTATTTTACCATAAGCATTAGGAATTTTTATTAATATGTCTCGATATATATTATGATAGAAAAAAAATATTATATTTGAATTTTGAGGGATGTTACGGTTGTGCTAAGGAATGCTCCCCACAGTGTGCGATGATGACTAGTAGCTTCCTTCCAAGAAAACTTGGTTGATGCAAATTGACACTTCCACTTACAATTTCTATTTGGGGCTAGGTCAATGTATTTGATTCTCCAAGACATTCCTCAATGTATTTTTGCATTGAATTTTTGTAAACTAGTGGAATTCTTAGATATGGAAGTCACTATTTGTTCTCTTGTACACTTGAATGAGAATGAGAACATACATGACCTATGTGTTAGAGGATTGGTTGTTTGTTAGAAGTACATCCACAAGGATGTTTACACTAGATATGCATACCTGCATTGTTCATGTAAACTAGTATACTTAATAGATGTATTAATTACTAAAGGAATGGCTAATTATTGTAGGGAATATATTGAATACATATAAATATATAATAACATCAAATAAAATTCTTGACACTTATTAATTTTTTCATATGATAAATTAAATAGTTATGGTGAATTCTTGAGGTGGAGAGAGTAGGAGGGGTTATAATGAACCCTAAAGAAAATATAGTGAAATCATTTGCATAGGAAACGCGAAGGAAACCAAACAATCAGATATAATGTTTGGCCCTATTGCAAGGCATGGATATTTTTTCTCAACTAAATATATCAATAATCCTCAACTTTGGAGACTATAAAATTGTGATGTAGAAATTATGCAATTCCTTGAAGGCCAATCCCTCCAAGTGTGGAAGGGTACAAAAGATAATTCTCAACCTTCTCATCAATGCAACCTCATTTTCCTTTTACCACATCAAGCAAGAAAAAATTGGGTTTGTTGACGATCTGTCAAATGAAGGAACTAATATAGACCAAGATATGATAGTTCTTGATTCCCAACTCCCACGTAGGAAATGGATTCCTTGTTAAAAATAAGAAATGGGGTTGTTGTCTTAGGTAAAATGCAAGGAAATGACATGGTAAATAATGTGAGGAATAGAATTATGAGGGAAGTAATTTGACACCCCCCTCTAGGAATTAGAATTTGTTATTGTTTCTTAATATCTGATTAGATTATCTAGGATTTTTATCTTAAAGATTAACAAGTACAGGAAAATGCATAAGATATAAAAGATACACAAGACACAAATATTTTAATCAGGGAAACCATAAAGGAGAAAACCCCGCAAACTTATTCAGAATAGTAAGATGATCAAAACAAATAACAATAAATGTTCAACATATATCTTCATCTCCTCATCTGACTGTCTCTCTCTGTCATGTGCCTTAGAGAGTGTGTAAGGTGTATATAAATGAGGGAGAGAAACTCCTTATTTATACCATTTCAAGTCACTGACCAAATATAAGAATCAATCCTACATGGCATCTCACATGAGGCCCACTTATCCTTGAGAGACTACAATTACATATTACATGATGTTACACTGGGGACTATTTCCATGACTTACAACAGAGGTTGTACCTCAAGGTCTAGACACAATTTAGACATCCCATAAATGGGTAACACACATCCCAAATGGGGTTACAACAACATATAATGATAATATACAGCAGAATATTTGCCAAAGTTACAAATACATCAACACTCCCTATTAACTAGGAAGGTATTCTCTCTCTACATAGTCATCAACACATCTAGTTAGGTATTTATTGCATCGTCATCATCAAGGAGTCATAGAGTCTTCATCATAGCTACTTCCATCGTCTTCTTATAATTTTATCATCATCTCATACTATCTGTCATCAAAATTTTCTACAGTGCCAACCCTTTTTCATGCTAGATGTAGGCCTAGCCTCTGTGTAGGTCTTCATCGTCTATATGAGAAAACCATCAAGTAGGTACATCCCAGGACTTATTGTATGCCTCTTGCAAAACCTGCAGGATCTCCCATGACTGATTATATGCCACTGCAAAACCTAAAGGATCATCCCAGGACTGATTGCATGCCTTGCAACACCTGTGCACCCTACTATTACCTTATCATATTCATATCATCTCGTTGTCACACAGAGCACAACCCACAGACACATAACACAACACTTACATCCACCAGCATGGGAGGAAAAACATGCCACGATCCGAGAAAGGATCAACATTTTCATCAACAAACATGGGAGTAACAACCTACCACCATGTGAGAAAAGCTCCATCACTTACATCAATGACCATGGGAGGACCTAGCATTCCACCATGTCGAAAAGGATCCAACCCTTACATCAACAACCATGGGAGGAACTCTCCTGCCACCATGTCGGACAGGCTCCAATACTTACATCGATGACCACGGGAGGACCCAACCTGCCAACATGTCAGAAAGGATCCAACACTTACATCAATGACTATTGGAGGACCTAACCTACCACCATGTCGAAAATGCTCCAGCACTTACATCAACGACCATGGGAGGACCTATTTTTCCACTACGTCGGAAAGGATTATGTGTATATGCATAATCTGGACTCATCACTTCCCCTTGGAAGGAACCTCCATCTAAAGTACACCAAGATTCTCTATGAAGTATTCAAACTTCACTCTGGTGATTTCTATCATAGAATCACATTAGGAATGATTACATCCAAGGAAAACCTATGAGCTTCGCCATGACTTATTACATCCGAGGATAACCTATAGGATTGATTACGTTTGAGCAACCTATGAGCTTTGCCAAGACTTGGTGCTTAGAAAACTTATCTCACCAGCTATGCTAGAACTCATCACTCCCTCTTTCGAGATATCTCGATCCGGATCACATACTGGAGCTTCACTACTCCTCTCTGCATCATACAAAAATGCAAGTCAGATTAATCAAATCAAATAGTAGCTTTCAAAAGAAACATACTACCTCACAAATAGTCGAGAAAGTGGAAACATATTTTTCCTTAGCTGTACTCAACTCTATGTAGGACTACATCTTTCCAAACTAGTAGCACATACTGGATCTCAAAATGAAGAATAAACCCAGGATGCTCTTCTTCTCCATGGTGCTTATAGTATGAATCAACATAACCATGCAGGTCAGTCTTCTGATTTGTATCATACTTGAGCCCATACTCAAGTATACCCTTTAGGTACCTCAGTGCATGCTTTGTAACCAGGTGAGCATGTCTCAGATCTGTCAGGAACTAGATCAAGTTGTTCATAGTAAAGCATATGTCTGGTCTCATATTCGTCAGGCACATCAATGAGCAAATCATATGACGATACATTGTGGCATAAACCGTCTTTAATGAAGAATCAAACAAAATCTTCAAGTTTGATTCCATAGGTGTGGCTATCGTCTTGTGGCCCAATATTCTGAATTTCTACACAAATAACCTTGACCAAGGAAAATATCATTCACATTCTTCCACACCTCCATGCCTAAGAAGTAGAGCACTATCCCTAGGTATTTCATCTTGAACTCTGTAGCAAGTCTCCTTCTTACATCTTTAAAGAGTTCCTCTTTTCAAGTCAGGAACAGAGTATCAACATATAATAGGAGTATCACTCATCTTCTGCCTTCAAACTTGAAGTAATGATTGGAATCCACTTTACTCTCAATAAAGCCTAAATCCATCAGTAAGATGTCCATCCTTTCGTACCATGTCAAACCTAAGGATCTTCTGTAGTCGCTCCTTAAGAAGAAGAGCATCATTCTCCCTCTTCCTTTCGTACTCTATGTATTGAAACATTATGTAATTGAGTGACAAGTATATTCCTATGCTACTAATATTCTGTGTATCCATCTAGGGTCACTAGATACCAAGATCCTCTATCTTGAACTTTTTTGAAAAGTTCTTCTCGCACCCATTTGTGAGCTTGTCATCCTCTATAGGATTTCATCTTCAATCTTGTAGCAAAGATTAAGATATTCATCACTCTATGTGATCTTCAAGCTCCTTATGTAACTATATGTTATATCCCATGGGTGCCTTCTGAGCTTGTATAAGGCCTTTTTTAATGAGTCTTCCTGTCATGTATCTCAACTCCCATTGGCTGCTCTACATATACTTCCTCCTTGACTACATCATTCAATAATGTTATCTTGATTTCAGTTGTTGTATCTCCCATCTCATACCTGTACGTATGGATATAATGGAAGTGTACCTCGTCACTATTGCAAATGTCTCTTCATATTCTGTGTCTTATTTCTATGAGAAGCGTCGTGCTATGAATCTTGCCTTGTATTCCATGATGCTGCCATCTACTGCATGTTGGATCTTGTAGATCTATATGGAATACACTACGAAATTCATTTTACATCTCGACACCACATCCTAGACATCATTCTTCTTGAACCGGTACTATTTGATGATAGTCTCCCTCCTTTTCTTCTTGGCTACTTCTTCATAGCTAGAAGGCTCTGCATCAATGATGTTGCTCAACATTGTCACATAACTAGAGTGTGTTGGAGGCCTCTTTCTTTCTTTGGAAATCTCATCATACTATCCTTCATCTTCTATTATTTCTCATGCCCAAGGAGGTCTTCATCTCTCGTGGTGGATCTACCATTCTCTTTATATTCTTCTGAAGCCCTTTCTTTCGCCATGGTGTCTTTGAACTGGGAAGCTTCAGGCTCCTCTTATAAATTGTTGTTACTTGTTCTTTGGAATGATCTACAAGTCAATTTGAGTTTCATGATTAGAAACATGTCATAATTTCCAAAACATATTAATAGTGACAAGTATATGTCACATAGACATGCGAATATATTATCCAATGCTACAACATTCATTGATATCATGTATACATACAGTAACTTCTAGATGCATTCTACCCCAACGTTACTAAGAGTGTGTACTAATCCTAATATGCCAGCAAATAGGTTTCAATGTAGATAAGTAGTAATGGAATGTTGTACACCATCATTAAATTCATACCCATTATGTGCAATTCAGTAGTATAAATGAAAAATACTCAAACATCAACTGAATATAAACAAATGTATAACCAAACAATATCACGAAATGAAAATTGAATACTTATATTTATTTGTTTCATGGGTAGACTCCTTCTTAAGCCTTCAACTTCATCATATTATTCATTCATAACAACATCATTTCTTATCCAAATGCTAATATGGATAAGATATCCTTCAAGAATTGAGTCCTTCATATTCCTCATCGCTTGAGGTATCTTCTTTGAATCATGAGAGATTGATCTTCAGTTTCTCCCATCTTCTCTTCTCTTATTATGAGTCGAGCTTCTTCTTGTATGCACTCTTCCCAGAGTCTGATTAAGGTAATCACTTTCTTCTATAACACATTCCTCGAATGAATGAATCCCATGATCTTGGTAGACCATTCAAGGTGGTTATAACAATATCTTATTCTTCTTTGATTTATTCATTATAGCATCGAACACTTCCTTTTGGTGTCTTCAAGGATGACACATGAGGGATGAGATGATCTTTAATAGAATCTCCAATGGTTCTCTTGGATCTAGCCTTAGCTTCATATCCCTCTGGCTCTTAGAACTTTCTTACTGAAATACTGATCCAAGTCAATTTCTTCAAGGGTCAAGGAGGTCCTATACTTCCATACTTAGAATTTGTTAGCTTCACCAAGCTTGTCATCAGGGTCGGTGTGATTATTCATTTTGAAATGAGAACCTCAAATGTAAATAGAAAAAATTTGGATCTTACCAATTTGAGGTGTCCAACCTGGTTCAAGAGCTGGTTGATCTAGGGTTTGTCAGAGAAACCCTAATTTTTCAAACTTGGAATTTCAAACTTATTATTGGAAAGAAATATTGGCCTCTTCAAGGAGAGTTGTCCAATGTACTCTTTTTCTTAAAACTAATGTGGTAAAATCCCAGAATAATAAGCCTTGGTTTTCCAATTTCTTTTTGCAAAAATTTCTGAAATTGATTATGTTGTATCTATGAAGTTTCGGATCCTTACAGTCTAAACATTATCATGATATATTCTGATATGTCTTCTTTCCAACCCCACAGGTTATAGTAGAAATGGATTCTCCAAGTGGGAATTATTCTAATTTTCCCAACATGACTGTTTTGGGGACTATTCAGCGTAGCAAACTTGTCCGGATTTCCACGTATCATTGTTTCACATTCTAGGTCTAAAAAGTGTACTACAGAAACTAAATTCCATTCCCTACCCGCAACATCTTGTGAAATTTTGTTTGTACCTTCCTCGCCCCATATATAACAAATCTCCCTAGGTCACATGTTTATGACTGTATTCTAGAGGAGGATGGAGCCCTGATTTGGAGGAGCCATATCTCCTGTGGTATAGATATTATGAGGCTGAAACATTTACACAAGGTACAATAATCATTTCTCTTCGGCCTGTAAAAGTTTCAGCTTCTGATCCTTCTCCAATCTCGTGTTATAGTGAAAGTTCTAGAATGACTAAATTTAGTCTTCTAGGGTTTTCAGACATGAAACTCTAATTCCCATTAGCTGTAATTGTAGTTGTATTTTAGATGCACAGTGAAACTTATCTGATTCAAAAACTGATACCACAAATAGATGTTCCCTAGTGAGGAAATTTTTCCTAGCCATCCTTGCTTGATGATCATTGGAGAGAACACCTTCAACTAGGAAGCCCTAGTTCTTGCAACTGCACAGTGCCTTCATTCAGAGAAGCTCTGATACCATGTTATATTTTCTTAAGATATGATTAGATTATCTAGGATATTTATCTCAAATAATTACAAGTATAAGAAAATTCATAATATATAAAAGATACACAAGACACAAAGTATTTCATTCGGGAAACCATAAAGGAGAAAACTCGACAAACTTCTTTAGAATAGAAAGATGATCAAAAGTAGTAATAAGAAATGTTCAGTAGATATCTTTCACTCCTCCTCTTATTGTCTCTCTCTGCCATGCACCTTAGAGAGTGTGTAAGGTGTGTATAAATGAGGGAGAGCACCTCCCTATTTATACCCTTTGAAGTCATTGACTAAATATAAGACTCAAGCCTACATATCATCTCACATGGGGCCCACTTCTCCTAGAGAGACGAAAATTACATATTACATGATGTTACACTTCGTACTATTTCCCCAACTTACAACGGAGGTTGTACCTCAAGGTCTAGACAGAATTTAGACATCCCGTAAAGGGGTAACGCACATCCCCAATGGGAGGTCTTTTCTTCCTCTCAACTTGTTTAGTATCACACAAATGAAAATGATTTGTTGATTGAAATGGGAGATTTCAAAGGGTAGTTGATTGGAAGTTGTTGGAGTATTCCAATGGCCTAGGGGAAGCAACTATTAGTGGATCAATTTGAGGAGGAAAATATCTGTCGAGTTTTTACCATAAATGGATTTTCAGTATCTAAGAGGAACAATCCATTTCCTTTGAGAGAGAACCATATTTTGGAAAAGGAGGAAGTGTCTGGGTCATATATTCTTAGGGTTCCATAGATGTTTCTCCCGTCACACTCAAATAATTTTGGGTATTAAGTTTTTGGAGGTGTTAAGGAACAAGTGAATTATTCTATAGACTAGAGCTCTTCTCCCTTATTTGAAGTGGACTCAGGAGTCATGCATTCCTAGCATGAAATTTTTGCAAGTTTCAAGGGATACCTATAGGACTTCAAAATAATGCTTGAGGATGGTGCAAGAAGGGGTTGGAGGAGTCCACCAAAATATAGAAACAATGAGTGAGGAGGAGCGATACAATGGAAACAATATGGCTCCTCTGAAATCTAGAATTTATGATCTCGGTGGAAATATGTTTAATGAAATTGTATGGATGGATGAAGTTAGAAAGGACCTGTAGAAATTGGTCAAAATGAACCAATGTAGTCACTATCAAGTGTCTCCTTTGAATTTCAAACTAATTCATTGGCTAGGATGGAAAGAAATAATTTCCATTTTTTACTATTATGTAATTCGCTATTTATATTTTAGATATATTTTACCAAAAATCCATAAGGGATGGTTAATGGTCCAGATATGAGGTGGTTGAGGAGACTTTTGAAGGTGCATGAAAAATTGATAAATAGAGAGAGATAAGAGTATTTGGGGAGATTAATTTTCTTTTTCATAGTTGTGGAAAGGTTCAACTTGTTGATAGGCAGAAGAATTCTTGGAATAAATATTTTTATGGAATAAGTTCTTATAGATATTGTACATTATTGTTCCTAGAGTCATGGGAAAATATGGAGAATAAATTGAAGGGTTTCTTAAAGGAAGGAATCCAACTAGGATCATAGCTGGTAGGGAGGTATAATTCCTTTTTGGGCATTGATGGATGGCGAAGGCTTGTTGTTGTGGAAATACTACTCCATTATTCGACAAATTCGACATTCAAGAGGTACTTTTGAGTATGCAATATTTAAATTCATGTTATAACTTGATTATTTGTTATTACCATGGTTATAAGAATGTTTCTTCATTTATCTAGTGTATTCATAATATCGACTTATGGAAGTAAGGCATAGAGGACTTACATTGATTTTTTCATATTTATGGACATCATCTTCTAATGCAGTTTTTAGTCCCTAAATAATGTTTTTTAAACCCTACAATAACATAGGCTATTTTAGTCATCCATATTCCTTGACAAGAAAAAATCTTATGATTGAGAGGTTTTCAATGAGCTATTATGCACCTAAAATGAGGGTTGTATGAGAAATTTCACTCCCAAATAGGGGAGAAATTGAAACATTCTCACGTGTCTAAGTGTCGAATAGCCTTTTCCAATTAATTAAAATATGAGGTGTTAGTAATGGGTATGAATCCACTGAAGAGTTCTAAAAACATCATGGATGTTCCTAGAGAGTTGCAAAAACCTAAAACTAGCGAGGTAATTATAACTATAAAAAACCTAATAGAAGGGAAGATAGTTCACCTTTTCTTTTATCTATTAGTTTTCCCATACTATGAGAAGGAGGCTGAGGATATTATAGTTGAGTGTAGACATAAAATCATTTTGTATAGGATTGTATAAGACTAAAAATACTATAGTATCCCATAGTTTCACAAAAATCTTGAAAAAAATTGTATTATTTATTGTAATTTCAGTAATATAAGTTTCCAATAGAATATTATTTTTTACATCTATGAGTTTCCAATATAAATATTTAAATCTTTTATCTTATAGTTTATTTCATATATTGTAGTAATTAAATAGTTTAAATTATGTATATTTTCTTTTTAATTTTACTTAAATCTTTAAAAAAACATAGTCAATACGTATATATATACTCAATTTAAGTTATACTTATTATAGTCAAATTAAATTAGAGCATATAATCATTATAATGAACTTGAATACTTATTTTAGTGAACAAATCATTGAACTATTTAAAGTGTTTTTGTTTCCAAAGGTAAAGTATCACAATTCATTATTAAAAACAAAGCCATTTCTCTACAACTAAAAGGACTCAATTAAATTGTGTTGTCCTAGTAAGAGGGAATGTTTTCATATTTGTTTATACCTTTTCAAAAATCAGAAAATTACATCAAATATTCATCCTTCTTTTCATCAAAGTGTTTGGAACCATCAACATGTATCAGTTATACTTGTACCTTTTTGAAAAAAAAAATATATTAATCCACATAGCGTATTTGTATTCCATCATTAAACACCCATCTAAGGATTTTCTTCAATTGTAAATTTAAGGGTCCTAGATCGTGTTCTATGATAGTGTCATTCTAGCACTCCTATTTTTTTCTAACTCTTTCACCAACTTGTAAACCAATCTTAGAAAGTTGATAAAAAATAATGTTTCATTCTCTAAACACATGATGGTGTTAGATTTTTAACATTAAGCTAGCATTATATTAGGATCTTTAACTGAGAGAATAACAAGCACAGCAATCAAACACAAGAGACAATGAACACAATGTTTTTCCTCGTGGAAACCATAAATGGAGAAAATCCCGCAACTTCCTCAGAGATAGAATCAACACCAAAAGTAAAAACCCCAAAACAGTAAGATGATCTCCCGACAGCAGTAGCCTCTTTCTTCATAGCCCCAATAACTTCTTCTTCCTTAGCTATGCACTACAACTGAGTGTGAGTGAGTGTGTGATAAATAGAGATACTCGCTCTCTATTTATACTAATTCCTAACTTGACAATAACCTACTAGGGACGACTTCTCTAGGAGAGTCTAATAACCCTAGTGCCCCGGAATTGCGGGGACTTTAACCCTTGATCAATAGGAGGGTTATCAACCATGAATTGACATGACTTGTTTAAATTATAGAACCTCCCAATAGGAACATTGGGGCATGACATGACTCGAGTACATTACGGACACATCCCAGGATAAACATCACGGTACAATACATAAGATATATGGATGAATACATTCCAAAGTTACAAATACAATAACACTCCCTCTTAACTAGGAAGGTATTCTCTCGACACAATTTATCAGCACAAGTCTTCTTCTTTGTATCATCTGGATCATCATCGAGTCCTCATCATCTTCAAGTCATCTTCATCTTCAAGTCATCTTCATCTTCAAGTTATCTTCATCTTCAACTCATCTTCATCTTTGGATCTGGATCATCACTGGAACATCATCACTGGATCTAGGTCATCACTCGATCTAGATCATCACTGCTGGACCATCATCGCTGGATCATCATCATGGGTGTTATCTCATGATTCTTCTCGTCATAGGAAGTTCTACAGAGCCATCCCTTTTTCATGCTGGTTGTAGGCCTAGCCTCTATGTAGGTCTTCTTCAACGCTTATATCCGACACTAAGTTAGAATGGCCCGCCCAGCACTTACATCTAACCATTAGAGGAACACATCCAACAGCATGTTAGAAAGGCACTCCCAGCACTCACATCCGACCATGTAGGAACACATCCCAGAACCCTGTCAAAAAGGATCTACACTTACATTTGACCATGGGGAGAACACATCCCGCAACCATGTCAGAAGGGCTCTACACTTACATCTGACCATGGGGGGAACACATCCTGCAACCATGTCAGAAGGGCTCTACTTACATTTTACCATGGGGGGCACACATACCGCAACCATGTCAGAAGGGCTTTGCACTTACATCTGACCATGGGGGGATCACATATCACAACCATGTCAGAAGGGCTCTGCACTTACATCAAACCATGGGGGGAACAAATCCTGCAACCATGTCAAAAGGGCTCTGCACTTACATCTGACCATGGGGGGAACACATCCCACAACCATGTAAGAATGGCCCTCAGGCCCAGACTGAGTATTCCTGGTAACTGACCAGGTGCCTCCATTCAGAGAATAGCATTCAGAACTTATATCTGATCATGTAGGAACCAATCCTACAGTCACATCAGAATGGCTCAGCACTCACATCTGACATGGAAGGAACCAATCCTCTCACCATGATAGAATGGCTCAGCCCTTACATCTGACCATGGAAGGAACCAATCCTCTCACCATGTCAGAATGGCTCACAAACTCATCACTTCTCCTTGGAAGGAACCTCGATATGGAGAAAACCAAGCTTCTCCCTGAAGTACCCAAACTTCACTCTGGCTAATGGCTTCATCAACACATTAGATATCTCTTCATCTGTCACAACATACTAGAGCTTCACTACTCCTCTCTGCACCATATCCCTAATATAGTGATACTTGATCTTGATATGCTTCAACTTGTCATGGAACACCGGGTTCTTTGACAACTTCGCACAACTCTGGTTGTCACAATATATACAAGTAGCATCTAACTGGAGATCAAATAAATCAAACAGTATCTTCCTCAGTGATACTACCTTGCAACTAGCTGAACAGGATGCAACATACTTTGCTTCAGCTGTACTCAGTGCCACATAGGCCTGCTTCCTGCTAAACCAAGAGATCACACCTGATCCCATACTAAAGAAACACCCTGAAGTTCTCTTCCTATCGATGGCATTGCTTGCCCAATCCAAATCAACATAACCCTCTAGGTTAATCTTCTGATTTGCCTCATACTTGAGCCCATAATCAACTGTACCCTTCAGGTACCTCAGAATATGCTTTGCAGCAATCATGTGAACATGTCCCGGATCTGTCAGGAACTGGTTGAAGGTGTTCACAACAAAGCAAATATCTACTCTCATGTTCATCAGGTACATCAAAGACCCAATCATCTCACGATACATCGTAGCATCAACCGCTTCTAATAAAGCATCACTCAATAGCTTCAGGTTCAATGCCATAGGTGTGATCATGGCCTTGTAGTCCATCAGCCTGAATCTCTTCAATATCTCTACTATATAATTCCCTTCTCCCAGGGAAGTTCCATCTTCATTCTTCCATACCTCCATGCCTAGAAAATAATGCATGATACCTAATTCCTTCCTCTCTAAGTCGGCAGCAAACTTCCTCTTTCTATCAACAATCAACACATCCATACCTATTACAAATAGATCATCTACATATAGTAGAAGTATCACTGGATTTCCATCTTCAACCTTGTAGTAAAGGTTGGAATCTACTTTACTCTTGGTAAATCCCAAACTAGATAGAAAGCTGTCAATTCTGTTGTACCATGTCCTGGGTGCCTGTTTCAAACTGTATAGGGCTTTCTTCAATCTACACACACGAGACTCCCTATAATGTGTCTCAAAACCGAGTGTTTGATCCACATACACTTCTTCTTCTACTACACCATTCACGAAAGCAATCTTGACATCCATTTGGTGTATCTTCCATTTCATCACTGTAGCCAGAGCAAGTATTGATTTGATGGAAGTGTATCTGGCTACAGGTGCAAAAGTTTCTTCATAATCTATTCCTTCTTTCTGGGAGAAGCCACGAGCCACAAATCTTTGTTTATATTTTTCTATGCTATCATCTGCAGCATACTTGATCTTGTAGATCCATTTGGAAGTGACAATAGAATTCCCTTCTGATCTTGGGATAACATCCCAAACATCATTCTTCATGATTGATTGATACTCTTCGATCATAGCATCCTTCAATTCTTTCTGTTCTGCCACTTCATCATAATTGGAAGGTTCTGTATCGATGAAATCATATAATAAGGCTACATAACCAGAACAGGACCTAGTTCTCTTTCTTTCTCTGTGATTCTCTTCTGGAGCCCCATATATTTCCACACCATGGATAGCTTCTTGTACCCAAGCAGGTTTCCTCTTATGAGGATTCTTCTCTTGAGGTGGATCTACAGGCTCTTGAGGTTCTTCTATTTCTCGATCTTCTTCTTGATATTCTTCATTCATGGTTGTGTCATGAATTTTGGGTGCTTCTATTTCTTCATGTTCTTCAGTAGCTATGTTTCTAGATTTTTTGTAAGCTGAGTCTTCGCCAAATGTTACATCCCTGCTGATATTGATCTTCTTGAATCTTGGGAAGTATATTCTGTAAGCCTTCGAGCTTTCAAAGTATCCCACAAATATACCCTTCTTTCCTGAAGGATCTAACTTTGTCCTCTTTTCTTTAGGAATGTGTATGTACACTAGACAGCCAAATATTGTGAGATGCTTGACTTCTGGTTTCTTTCCAAAAAATACTTCTTCAGGTGTCTTGTTCTCGGGTACTCTGTGTGGAGTAAAGTTCTATACATACACCATTGTTCTGGAAGCTTTTGCCCATATATGCATGGGAAGATCTTGATCATGAAGCATAGTCCTTGCAATTTCCATGATCGTTCGATTCCTTCTTTATGCAACCCCATTATTTTGTGGATTATACAGAGTAGTTAACTTCATCATAATCCTTGAATCTTTGAATAATGCTTTGAATTCATTTGAAGTGAATTATCCACCATTGTCTAATCGAAATGTCTTGATCTTCTTCTCTGTGTGGTTCTCGATCAAGGATTTGAATTCCTTGAACTTGCTGAATACTTCATCTTTGTTTTTCATGAAGTAAATCCATGTCTTCCTAGAAAAATCATCAATTAAAAAAACATAGTATACATACCCGATTAATAAACTTGATGACATTGGACCACATACATTGGAGTGAATGATTTCCAAGATTCCCTTTTCCTTGCTCTCACTGTTTGGAAATGTCTTCTTTGTGTTCTTTCCTTTCGCACATCCTTTGCAGACTCCATCATGTTTTGCTTGAATTTATGGAAGACCTTCAACAACTTTCCTTGCAAGTGGTAGTGCTCTGTAATGCACATGTGCAATCCTTCTATGCCAAAACTCATTTGGCTCTACTGTGTCATGGACCAAGGCTTGTTCTGGATGGCCCTTCAATTTTTATATGCATCCCTCTTGTTCCCCAATCACTACTACATCATCAAAAGTCTTTCCCTTTGGCCACATGAGAACTTGGCCATCTACAACTACAACCCTCATTCCTTTTGCATCTAATGCTGACATGGAGAGGTTCTTCTTTAGTCTTGGTACAAAAAATACATCTTGCATCTTCATAGACTTTCTGGAGTCTAGCTTATAGGAGGATTCCCCACTACCTTTTATTGGATACTGGTAGTCATCCCCAAGTTTCACCTTGTGAGGTAAGTCATATTCAGACAGCTTCAAAAAGGATTCTTTGAATCCCATCATATGCTTGGAAGCACCTCTGTCTATAATCCAATCATTCCTTCCATGTGAGATAGTTCCCATGAGCGGAGATCAATACATATTCTTCATCACTAGAAGAATCATCACTTTCTTGTTTGAATCTCTTTGTGGAAGGTTCATCATCCTCTACAGCATGAGCATGATGTATTCTCTTGTTTCCCTTATTCTTATGGGAGTTAACCTTGTTTCTAGGATAGTCTTTGGCAAAGTGTCCTCTTTCATCACATGTATATCATATTAATTTAGATAAATCTTTTCTAGTGTTATATCTATGGTGGAAGTTCTTACCTCTGGAGTGAAGAGAGCTTCTTTTGCTTCTCTTGGAGTGAACTGTGAGAGCTTGATATTCACTTCCCATATTTTTTTCTCGAGCTTCTATCTGAGCTTCTTCTTGAGAGAATTCTTCCCATAGTCTGCTGAAATTGACTAACTTCTTTCTTGCACAGATTTCTTGAATAAAGGAGTCCCATGATCTAGGGAGACCATTCAAGGTGGTCATTACAATCTCTGCATTTCCCCCTTCTTCGTCTACTGCTTCCAGTTGTTCCTTGATCTGAGAGACCCTTGTAAAGTAGGACTGGATGGTCTCTATATTCTGGATCTTTACATTCTTTAGTTGGTTTCTCACAGTCATCTTCCGGTTTATGTTCTTCCCTTCAAACAATTTGGTTAGGCAATCAAACATATATTTAGGTGTCTTTAGGGAGGACACCTATGGTATGAGGTGATCCTTCATTGAATCAGCAATAATCCTCTTTGCCATAACCAACTTATTCTTATGTAAGGCCTCAGCCTCATCTCCCTCTGGAACTGGAACCTCCTCATTGATATAGGAGCCCAACTCATTTTCTTCCAGGACCAGGGAGATCCTATACTTCCAGGCTCGGAAGTTATCAGGTCCCTCAAGCTTTTCATCGAGCTTGGTATGATGAGACATATTAACTGAGAACCTCAAATGGAAATACAAAATATTTAGATCTTACCAGGTCAAGATGTCGGATTTGGATTTGGACCTGAATTTCTGCAGTGCTGGTTCAGGAGCAGATTAGGGTTTGACTTTTTCGGAGTTCTATCCAACAAAATGATTTGATATTGACTTTTAAACTTCAATTTTGAGAAGAAGATCAATCCAAGCCTGGGCTCACTAAAAAATTCCACTTCTGTGGAAAGCCCTAATTTTTGGCAGCAGTGTCGACTCCAAAACTGAAAAAGCTCAAAATTGGATTCTGCTTCGACAGAAAGATGCACCCTAGGGAGGAGAGTTAGTCCAACCTTCTTTTGCTAAAAAACTATGGACAGAGATCTACAAAGTAGGAAGCCCTAGTTTCTGCAGCTACATAGTGTCTTCTTCTCAGGTTAGCTCTAATACCATGTTAGATTTTTAACATTAAGCTAGCATTATATTAGGATCTTTAACTGAGAGAATAACAAGCACAAAAATCAAACACAAGAGACAATGAACACATTGTTTTTCCTCGGGGAAACCATAAATGGAGAAAACCCTGCAACTTCCTCAGAGATAGAATCAACACCAAAAGTAAAACNTATTCGTAGCCCCAGTAACTTCTTCTTCCTCAGCTATGCACTACAACTGAGTGTGAGTGAGTGTGTGATCAATAAAGAGACTCACTCTCTATTTATACTAATTCCCGACTTGACAATAACCTACTAGGGCCGACTTATCTAAGAGAATCTAATAGCCCTAGTTCCTCAGAGCTGCGGGGACTTTAACCCTGGATAAATAGGAGGGTTACCCACCATGACTTGACATGACTTGTTTACATTATAGAACCTCCCGATAGGAACATCGGGGCATGAAATGACTCAAGTACATTACAGACACATCCTAGAATAAACATCAGGGTACAATACATAAGATATATAGATGAATACATTCTGAAGTTTCAAATACATTAATAGATGGTAGATGATTTCATGAAATATTTTTAATGTACCTGATTTCATTGACAGTATTTTGGAAAATGGAAAATGGAAATTTTCCTTTAAACTTCATCTTAACCATCAAATTTGTTATATCTTTAAAGAATAGTTAATCTCATCACCCATTGACTACAATTCATGCAAATAAGAACACATGTAATTCATATAGCAATTCCTTAGTTATTTAGCATTTTATTACTCAACTATTTGTAGGACATGCTTATAAACACTAAATTCTCAGGTTAACTTATCATTTGTAACCTCGTTATTTATTCTTAGTCCAACAATGATAAACCACATCAATGATTATGTCATGGATTCATATCTAACTACTCAATTTATCATAGGTGTAATACTTCTAATATAAACCTTACACATGAACTACACTTACTATTCAATTCTATAGGATGTAATTTTACTCATAAGGTTAGTAACATTTTGTAACAAACATTTGTTTATAGAATAAAACTTCCCTGACCAACTCAATATAACATAAAACCCTACCACCATACATTTAGAGATACTTTTCCACAAGCACTAGTTAGTTATCATTAGATGTAAAACATTAGTTTTAAATCACAGGCATGGCATAACCCTTAAATCGCAGCTATGTTAAGGTACGATTGGGGAAGAACGTATTCATTTCAGTAAAGTAGAGCCAATTATACTTGACCTCTGCTGATCGTGGACTTGAAAGTTGGATGGTCTCTTCAGATGCATATGATCGTATATCCTCATCCATAAACGACTCCTAGACTCTGCATACTTCATGGGTCAGTTTTTGAGGTATTTATATATTTTCCTGCTCTATTTGTATTTTTTTATGTATTGGCTGGTGGGTATTCTTGAATCCTAGTATTTTCAGAATTGGTGTCAGTATTCCTTCTCAGGTCTTGTTGGGTATCGGTGTACCTCTGCCGGATGGCCTAGGTGACCTCCTTTCCACTATGGAGTCCACCCTCCTCCGAGGGTTAGTACCAACCATATAAAAAAAGTGGCAACTTTTTCTTCTTACCTGATTTCTACTCTTGTTTAGTTTTTTTTACTGGTCATGGGTTTAATCCTATTTTTTTTCACCCCACCTAGGGTTTATGTCTTTTTCTAATGCAGGTTTCTCCTTTCCCTTTTGGGATCTCTATTGTTTCCTAGGAGATGGAATCCCTAGAAATATGTCTCCCTAGGGGACCCTCTACTGCCCCTGACCTCCCTTCTTGGTACACACAATGTAGGAAATCTAAACAACTTAAAGCATTGGACTCAAAGTGCCACTATGTACTGGGTAAGCATATCATGATCGATAGGGTTTCTGAATTGTGTCATCCTGCCCTGATTGGTCACCTAGAATATTGTAGCCTGAATAAGGATAAGTGGGTAGCGTGGGAAACACATAACTGGAAGCTGATTTTGAACCATGTCCCGATTATCAGTCTCCTTGCTAACCAATGGCTAGTTATTGTCTTCATTGAAGATGATGATGCTACCCGTATTCTTAACTCTCTCTAGACTATCGAAAAAGGATCCCTAGTGCTCAGCCATTAGCACTCCATGTTTGACCCTCTTAAAGAAAGAGTTCTCAAACGCCATATTTGGGTCTTTTTGCTGGCCTTTCCCTTCCCCTTGTGGAACAGAGACTTTCTTGTTGGCCCAGAAAATACTTTAGGCTGATTTGTGGCTTTGGAAAAAGATTTCCATCTCTGGTTCGATAACCGCCTAGCCAAAGTACTTGTATAAGTAGATGGATTGAGGGGTCTTTTAACCTAGGTTGAGATCGAATTTGGGAGTTCGATTCTTATTCAATGGTTGGATTATCTTAATGTTCCTTTTTGTTCCAGCCACTGTCATGAGACTAGTCATCTTAGAGATAAATGCTCCTCTCTTTGTTATGGCCATTCCCTTAATATTGGCATTGTAGACTCTGATGCTCCACCTGAACCTCAGTTTGGTATTACCTCTCCTCTTGTATCGTTTACACTTACCACTTCTCAGGAACCTTCACAGGCTCCTCATCTTGGAGGAACTATACTTAAACAACCTTTAGACCCTTCTTCTCTCGCGGATTGTTATAACTCTAATGCTATATTTGGTGAACTGTCCTCCTCTAATAGACTCTATACGGTTTATAAAACTGAGCTAGGCCTTTTTTGGACTTGACTTCTCTGAATCCTTCTCCTTCCTCTTTTTCTTTGGTAACTACTTCTCCTACTCAAAACCTCACTGATTCCCGTGTGGATTCTTATGTGTCCTCCCAAATCCCCTTGAATCCTTTTAGAACTCTCTCATATACTTCCCCTCCTCCTTATACGATGGAATAATATCCACCTTTATCTATATATCCTTCTCCTGTTCCTGATAAATCTCCACACAGTCCTCCTTCCTCACCTTCTTTTAATGATTCTTCCCTATTGAAAGCACTGGACATTTTTTCTGATAAGTCTCCCATTTCTCCTTCCATTCGCCCTTTGGATTCCATTAGATTTGAAAATGTCACAATCCGAAAGTATAGAAAAAACAAGATCTTGGAAGCTTCATCATCCTTGAGTACTTTGGGTCTCTATACCCCTTTATCTGCTCGTTTAAAAAATCCAGCAAGATCACACCACTCGCCTCAGGTTCTCAGAGAAAAGTCACATGTATAGCAAGTTGAATCATGAAAATTATCTCAATGAACATCCATGGGTTCGGGGGTCTCACCAAACAAAGAGCCCTTTCTTCTCTCTTCTCCTTACTGAATCCAGATTTAATACTTATCCAAGAAACTATGTGTGACTTCTATTCGCCTCTCCAACACTTCTCTAAGATGAAACCAGGTTGGGAATTTTGTTCCTTGGACTCTCAGGAAATTTCTAGGGGTCTCCTAACAGCCTGGAACCCCCACTTCACTTGATGTAAAGCCTTTAAATCCTTTGCTTTTATTTTGATTAAAGCCAGTATCAAAGGGTTGGACTCAACCTTTAATATACTTAATTGTTATGGACGTTACACAAATAGAGTCAACTTCTAGGACAAAGTAGTTGCTGGTGGACTTCTATACTTGCCTAATCTTATCCTGGCTGGAGACCTCAACTTCACTATTACTGCCTCTAAGATATGGGGTGATAAAGCATGTCTGGACCACTTATGCCACTATTTTTCCCATTATCTGGATATTTCCAATCTAGTTGATCTCGCTCCTCTAAAACTTGGACCTACTTGAAGGAATGGCAGACTTGGATCTGAGGGTATTAGTAAATGTATTAACAGATTTCTTGCATCTGTACATCTGATTCCTTTTTTGATTGACTACAAGTCTTGGATCCACCACTCAGAAATCTCTAACCATTTTCCCATCTGTCTAGAATGGCACAATACTCCCTGTTGTCATCTCTACCCTTTTAAATTGAATAGAGCTTGGTTATTGGAAAAGGAATTCATAGATTTCGTATACTTTTCCTGGAATTCCCAACTCTTGGAATCCAGAGACCCTATGCCTGATCTTACCTTTAAACTTAAACAACTAAAATCCTATGTTAGGGTGTGGGAAAAAGAGTTGAAACAGACTAAAACTAAAGCTTTGGTGGATATTGACCGAGATCTAAATTACCTACTGACCTCTCAATATTCTGGGATCCATTCTATGTTTGAGACCTCACAGCTGTCCTCACTTAAGGATAAAAAAGACTCTTTGTTGACTTAGCATATTCTGACCTAGAAACCTAAAATTAGAATCGATTGGCTTAATGAGGGAGATGCCAACACTAAATTCTTTCACTCCTTTGCTTTAGCCCGGAGAGCCTCCAAATCTATATGGGGTATTTGTAACCAATAGGGTGAGATGACTGAGAATGATGCTTAGCTCAAAACTTTTCGGGCTATTCACTTCTCTAATCTGTTTTCAGATGATAGCCTAACCAATATTGAAGATCAATTGAAAGTTGTTAGGATTTACCCTACTATGGTCTCGGAGGATGATAATATTTTTCTTACAGACATCTCTCTCTCTGAGATTGAAAGTGTACTAAAAGGTTTCAAAAAGGAAAAGAGTCCTTGTCCTGATGGTTGGCCCGTTGAATTTTACCTACATTTTCTTGATCTTATTGGTCACGATGTTCTCCAAGTTGTGGAGAAATCAAGAATTGATGGTACGGTATCTGGCTCTCTAAATTCTACTTTTATTTCCCTAATTCCTAATATTGATAATCTGACCTCCTTCTCTAACTTTAGGCCTATATCACTTTGCAATCTTGCTTACAAATTTATCTCTAAAATTACAACAATTAGGCTTAAATCTATCCTTGACAAGGCCATCTCCTGGAATCAGTTTGGATTTCTACATAACAGGCAGATTGTGGAGCCTATTGGCATCACACAAGAAGTACTACATACTGCAAAAATTGAAAAGAGACAAATATTTATTCTGGATTTAGACCTTGTTAAAGCCTTTGATAGAGTTAATTAAACCTTCCTCAAGTTGTTACTTCTTCAGATTGGTATTCTAGTCTTGGGTGTGAACTGGATCATGGGCTGTATGGAGTCTAGTAACTTTGCTATACTTATTAATGGTACCCCCTCAAATTTTTTCCCTTGTACAAGAGGTATCATACAGTGATGCCCCCTTTCTCCCTTACTTTTTATTATGATTATTGAAAGTATTAGCTTATTGGTTAAATAAGCACATATTGAGGGTCATATGCCCATTTACTATTTGTAGATGATGTATTTTTGTTTGGAGTAGGGACTATTGAAGAATGGAAACAGTTCAAGAAACTGCTAGACCCGTTTTGCTCAGTTATGGGCATGAGCATTAGAAATGCTAAGTCCTCTTTTCTTGTATAATGAAGTTGAATAGAACACCAAAGAACTTGTTGCAGAAATCCTTCCTTATAAAATGGTACCATTATCTAAAGGGTTCAAGTATTTGGGTTTCTATCTGAAACCTATGGGCTATCATTCAAATGATTGGCGATGGCTACTTACAAAATTTGAGAAAAGTATATGTCATTGGTCCTATTGGCTACTGAGTTTGGGAGATTGACTAATATTAGTCAAGGATGTATTGACGGGGTTGGAAGTATATTGGCTTACACTTGCTAGAATGCCACAGTCTATTATGAACTTTCTCAGGCGCGCAATATTTAAATTTTTTATGGGGAAGTGCTTCTGGTAATGCGAAGAACCATTTAGTGAACTGGCGCTTGATTTACAGACCCTATGAGAGGGGTGGTTGGATCATACTAAATCTAGAATGGTTTAGTCTGGATCTTAGACTCAAATTCCTTTTGATGGTACTACGGGTTAATGGTATTTGGTCTACAATCATCTCTTTCAAATATCTAAAAAACAGATCTATGGTTGACTAGATTTATTCTCGTTCCTTCACGCTTAAGTATACTTCTCATACCGGGAATGGTTTTGTTAGAACATTAATGTAGTTAACAAGATGGATGGGATGTAGTGCTGGGAATGGAAAAGACATCAAGATTGGAATGGATCCATTTGCTGGTTCTAGCTCTAATTATATCCTTCCTGAGAATCTCATATTGTATCTGGAAGACTATGACATTTATTCATTGGCTGATGCACATACCTTTGACTCCAATTATATCTCTCAACAATATTGGCTCTAAGTAGAGGAACTGGAATTGGATGGGGACTGCAAGGTTATATGGAATAACTATATCGGGGGACTCACTCATGGTTGCATTCTACTATCATAAGAAAGAGATTCTTTGGTATGGATGTATGATAAACACTTGGGACGAGTAACTACACATCAAGAATATGAATGTATTGCTCATTATCAATGCCAGGAATTTCTTGAAAAAATCTTGGTCAACATGTGGAAATACAATTTACCCTTGAAAATTATTTTCTTTGTCTGGCTCAGCTTACACAACAGGATTAATACCTGGGACAACTTGCTCAAAAATGGTTGGACAGGCCCGAATTGTTGTTGTTTATGTAAATGTGATGCAGAAACAGTCAACCACCTTTTTGTGGATTGAAGGTTTACTAAGGATATCTTCTTGGGTCTTAGTATGAATCTACATCGTCCCATTAACTAGAATGAGAGGACATATCTCCTCAATGTTATAAAATGGACCAGGACTGAAAGAGAGATGAGGTATCTTCCCCTTAACATGACTTGGCAGATCTGGCTTCTAAGGAATAGAGTAATATTCGAGGACCTCTGTCCTTCATCAAATCTTACTATCCACTTTATTAAAGAACAACTATCCAAACACAATGTGAAAGTACACACAAGGACTCCTGGAAATGTATTTGGTTTATCTCTGATATATGAATTTCCTATTGGGTTTTTTTATGAAGCCTCAACCTTAAGTAAGGGTGGTGTAGGAATACACCTTTTATTAAACAAGGATCATTACTTCTTCCTTTAACTGGAATGTGTCCTGAACACAAACACATAGTCAGAGCTACTAGCACTTTGGGTACTTCTCAGATTTTCAAAACACATCGGGCTCCCATATTTACATATCAGAGGGGACTCTTCTGCTATTATCAACTAATTCAATGGACTAGCTTCATTGGAGACTCTTGATTTGGTAGGCTGGTCTAAGGAGATTTCGAATCTCAGAACTTACTTTATCCATCTCGAATCAGCTCATATTTACAGAGAATTCAACATTTAGGCATATCGTCTCTCTAAGGAGGCACTCCATATTTCAGCTGGGCTACTTGAATACAAGGAATATAATGAGGGAGCATACATAGGGCATGGCTCAGTACAACTCTTTTGATCCATTACTTCACTTTATGTGACTGTGCATTTATTGCAATATCATCTCTGATGATTGATTTGACTAAGTGCTATTATGATTTGCTTGACAGCTGAGGGCCTCCTTAGAATTACTAATCTACCAGAAGTAGATTGCTGTTGATGGGATGATTCGGGAGGGGAATTGGAAGTTCTTATATGTCTTCTCTCCCCACATATTTGGAAATCAATGGTACTGCAACCAATGATACATTTTGCTGAGGCTTCTCTTCCATGTACCCCTTTATGTTTTGGATGTACCACTCACTAGGTATGAAAGCATGTTTTGAAAAGTTGTTCACTTTGTTGAGATGTAATATTTGTTGATGAACACATATTTCCTTTGATTCATATGAATATCAAGGAAATGTTATTTTTCTCCTGGAAAAAGTAGACCCAAGACAATTGAGACTCCAAATTCCCCAACCTCATCGTTGGGCTTTTGCTGAGTTCTATTTCGTGAAGACATGTTTTTCCTCTATCCTCCTTCTCATGTTTATTACTATTGGTTTATATAAATAATAAAATCAAATGGAGTGCTTTACTATGTTTTATGGTAGATCCTAAAATAATAAGCAGGCCTCGCTTAGTATGATGGTCACGTTGGAGAGAAGGATCCCTATACATCTCCAAGTTTTTATAGTACATTCATGCATATTATAAAAAGTGTGGGAGGGTCCTGTCAGCCGGTCTGGATCTGTTGGTGGTTATGGATTTTGATTAGGAACTAGCTATAGAATAGGTAGTTTATTAAATAAGGTTTTATTTTAGTTTTAATTAAAATTAGTTAATTCAATTTAATTATCTTTAGGTAAGTAATTTGAAATATTTTAAGTTTAATTTGATCTTTAGTTAATTAAACTAGTTAGATTAATTTAGTCAATTTTTAAATAATTATTTTAAGATATCTTAGCTTAACTTTATTTTAGTTAACTCAAGTAGATAGCTTATCTTAGTTAACTTGACTAATTAGCTTAACTTAGTCAATCTTTTATTAGTTAACTTAAGATAATTCGCTTTAAGTTAACTAGACTAATTATCTTATTTATTTAATTAGTTAACTTAATTAATTATTTCAAGATAATTAACTTTGTTGAGACTAAGATATCAATGATATGTATACTAATTTCTTGATTTTATTTATTATCTCTTAGTAATAATTAACCTCATGCTATTTGTTAAGTCATAGGTTTTTGTTCATGTCTTGGGGATATAAATAGTTTATTCGGTGACCCCACTTAGGACTAACAGTTACTCATAACTCATATGTCACATATAAAATTTTGTTCCCTCTCATGAACATTACAATTCATAAAAATTCTTAAGTTCTTGCAGGACTAATATAACATTTGTCATCAACTTATGGCCACCTAGCCATTTAACTTCTCACCCTAGTGGATTCCACGTCTCTATCATTTTAGTCCCGACAATGTTGATGTATTTGTAACTTCAAAATATATTCTAACATATATTATCATTGTATGTTATTGTACCCCAATTGGGGATGTGTGTTACCCCTTTATGGGATGTCTAAATTGTGTCTAGACCTTGAGGTACAACATCCATTGTAAGTCGGGACAATAGTCCCGAGTGTAACACCATGTAATATGTACTTGTAGTATCTCTAGGAGAAGTGGGCCCCATGTGAGATGACATGTAGTCTCGAGTATTATATATGTTCAATGGCTTGAGAGGGTATAAATAGGGAGGCACTCTCCCTCATTTATACACACCTCACACTCTCAAGTTCGCATGACAGAGAGAGACAATCAAAGGAGGAGAGTTAAATAGTTGTTGAACACTTCTTGTTACTGCTTTTGATCATCTTACTATTCTAAAGAAGTTTGCGGGGTTTTCTCCTTTATGGTTTCCCCAGTGGAAATCTTTGTGTCTCGTGTATCTTTTATATATTATGCATCTTATTGTATTTGTTATTCTTTCAGATAAATATCCTAGATAATATAATCATATCTTAAGAAAAACTAACATGGTATCAGAGCCTCCCTGAAAGAAGACATTATGCAGCCATGGGAACTAGGTCTTCCTAGTTGAAGGTGCTCTCTCCATAGATCATCAAGCAAAGAGGGCTAGGCTAACTCGTCTCAGTAGGGAATATCTTTTGGTGGAGATAGTTTCTGAATCAGAGAAGTTTCATTTTTGTCCCCGTCACTCGTGCCGAGAGGAACTAGGGCATCAAGCATCAAAGACTTCCCACCTCAGTTTTTAGAAAGTGACCTAGCAAAGAAAATCACCTAAAGGAGGCGCATATTTATGTCCAAACAGAATTCCCAATGTCCAATTTTAGAAAATCAAGGTTTCTTTGACAAACCCTAGGTCAGCGTGCTCCGAAACTTGGTTGGACAGCTCAAATCGGTAAGATCCAAATTTTTACTATTTCCATTTGAGGTTCTCATTTTGAAAAAATGACTCACCATACTAATCTTGAAGACAAGATTGGAGGGGCTGATAAGTTTTGGGCATGGAAGTACATGATCTCCTTGATTAAGAAAATGACTTGGATCATTTTATCTCTTAAGAAAGTTCCAAAAATAGAGAGAGATAAGGCTAAGGAAGTTCATAAGAGAAGCATGGCCAAGGATAAGAGAATCATTGTTGATTGTATCAAGGATCACCTCATCCCCCATGTCTTTGCATTCAAGACACTGAAGGAAGAATATGATGCTTTGACAAAGATGTTCGAAGGAAAGAACATCAACTAGAAGATGAATTTGAGGAACGAACTGAAGAATGTGAAGATATGGAAATTCGAGACTATACAGTATTACTTCACAAGGGTTTCTCAAATCAAAGAACAACTTGAAGCAATTGAAGAAAATGTCAAATAAGGAGAAATTGTAATGACTACCCTGAATAATCTCACTAGATCATGGGACTCATTCATTCAAGGGATTTGTGTGAGAAGGAACTTGATGTCTTTCAATAGACTTCGAGAAGAGAAGAAAATATGGGAGGAACTGATGATCAAGATCTTGTAGTTTACACTAGGAAGAAATTCAAGAAGAAGGAGAAGAAGGAGAGATTTCACCACAACAAGAAGAAGGACAAGTGTAACACCCCGGTTTCAAACCCGATGCATTAAATATACATGATATATATATATATCTATATATATATANACCGATGGTATATCGGATATACGACACATATTAAATTGTGGCATCATGTAACTATGCATCTTAATTCAATAGCCCCAACCAAATATCTCAATGCAACTATATTGAAAATGGCATGATTTTCTACGAATAAGGAGGGGGCGGATGTTAAACCTTGAACCAATGGGGGAAAAGCCATGTGTCAGCCACCCAGTTAATACTCCTTTTGTCAGTTGGAGGCAGTTATTGTTGGGAAGTGGTGGGTGGCAGGATTGCCAGTCTTTGCCACACACCCACTCCACCAGCCATCTCTCCACCTTAACTTGGGTAAGAGAAACACCACTACGCCACTCTCTCGTCCGTTCTGTTCACCTTCTCATGCGTAGGGGGTTCGGATAGTCTTCCTCAAGTAGAGCTGAGATAAAAGGATTGCGATTTTGTGTGGGGGGGTTTGCTCTCCCTTCTTTCACCGGATTTATGGTCTATGGATGCATCTTTCCCTCCCACTCACGCAGAGAGTCTGTCTCTTTTTCAATTGAGGAATTGTGAAATGTTTCAGAGGTTGTTGTGAGTACCTATGTGGTGTTGGCCACGTTTTCCCTCACATACAGATTCGGAGTCTGTTTTCTTCCCCATTACAGTCTATGTAAGTTTTCCTGGGGCTTCATTGTTGATCATGGACTGTGGTTCCTCATTGATCACGAGCTGTGGTCTCATCCACGTCTTGTTGACTAGGTTTCCCTTTACGGAGTGGTATCTGCTGTAGGTTGTTGTGGAGTCTTTTTGGCCACAATAGGGCTAAGAATGAATCAGGGATTTTCTTCCCCTATCCAAGCTGTGAAGTGCTTGTTTTGTTGCATGAATGCAGTGGTTGGTCTTTGGACTGCACTGGAGTGGTGATGAGGGCCTGATTTGCATGACAAACCTGGTGTATTTGGGAACCACACAGACAGAGCTAGAGGGTTAGATTTCTTCTCCACCACCCCTGAATAGCACTAGAAGGGAAATGAGAGCCTGAGGGGATGTCTAGCAGAGAAAGGACTGATTTACTTGTGTTTGGTGTGTGTGGGTGTTCTAGAAGTCAAGTTAGTTCTGGTGTAGTTGTCCTTACCTCTTCAATGAGCTCACCAGCTTAGCATTTAGCCTTTCCCAGCTTCTAGATGGCCTGATAAACCCAATCTGTGTTGGCTTGGTTGATTTGTTGTTCGCCTAATAAACCCAACTGTGTTGGCTTGGCTGAAATGTGTAGCCTTGTTGCTTTGTTATCCCTGGCTATGTGTAAGCCTGCTGGTTCTTTATTCCTTGGGGAATCATGCCCAGCTCAGGGGTGGCAGCATTGCTAGGAGATTAAGGATCACGCTGGCCTATGGTTGGGTGGAACGTTGCAGCGACGTAGCTGATTATGGGACAGATCTCATAAGATAAGTATTATTGTCTATTCTACTTCTGCAGTATGTTTATTGTTAATGAATTATGATGAACATGTATATGAATGAATGTTGTTTTGCTTCCGTTGAATATATGTGTGATTATGCATCTTAGTATGTTTTATGTTTTTAAGCATTTTGTTTCAGCATGATATGTATGTGTGTTCATGTTCATGGGGCTAGTTTCCTGGATGTTTGGTGTTTGGTAGCGTCCTCTTCGTCGGTCGGAGGGTTGGAGACGTTACAGTGTGGTATCAGTGCTAAGGTTGCAGCATGGGCCCGAATGGGGCATGAAAGATCAGCTAGCAGAGGCAGGTTTCCTTCTGCCCAGCAGAGATCAGAAATTTATGACAGAAAAATTTTAAAAATTTTGTCTAAGTCTTAGGCCATCGGTTCATTGAAGGACTAAGTGGGAACATCATCTGATGCAGCGGAATGCTTAGTCGAAAGAATGCCCGATAAGAGACCGGTAGAAGGAAATTCATGAAATTTTTCTAAGTGTAAGACTATCGTCTCATCGGAGGAATTAGTGGGAAGCCCACCCGATGCTACGGATAGATTAGTCTAAAGAACCTCCAATGCAGACCCCGGTAGTGGCGAAATTAATTAGCCAGATCGACAACATTTAGTTGATTTCATCGTCGATGGTTAGACAATGGAACCGCCGAGGAGCTACATCGAAAGAATTAGTGGCATTACTACCCGCTATTGCGGCTGCCCAAAGGACTATCCTTTAGACGGATAGATTCCCCAACCGTCGATGCCGCAGCAGATAGTTTTTCCAACAGCCGATGCAGCAGAAGACAAAGCAGAAAAATTTCCAAATGTTTTTTAAGGTACGAGACAATCGGTGATCGAAAAAGTTTAGCTGTTGGGATCACTAATGACTAGAATATGGGATCACTGAAGATTAGAGGATGAAGCTGTTTGTTAGAATAATCAACCCATAGTATTTACCCACTTAGACATTATTTCATTTATTTTGTCTTATTTGCCTAGTACATGAGTCCCACCATGTGCAAGTT